>JAHXMQ010012338.1:6832445-6871459 GCA_020466415.1 Ammodramus savannarum pratensis | reverse complement strand
GGGACGCGCCTTTGAGCCCCGGGATGCGAGCCCCACGTACGGGCGCGCCTGTAACTAATCCCGTCGGGCTTGTGCTCATTCGGCTGTCTAGGAATTCACTCGGTTTGACTTCTGTTATTAGTCCAGAAGGGAAACATACCTCGGCTATTCACGGCTGTGTGAAATAAAACCGATAAAGAAAAATAAATTGCTTACCGTTTGGATGCTTTGGTGCTGTCTGGCTGAGGATCTTGCTTTGTAAGGGAAAAAAAAAAGCCTGCAACATGCATAAAGGGGTGTTTTTGGTTTTTTTTTTGTCCAGCTTGACTTTGAAGAGGTAATTCTTTTTTGAGGGTGTTAATTAAGCTATAGTTTCCAAAGCAGGTTCCATAAATTTGTCACCTCACCACCTGTATGATATATGGAAGGAGATAGAAGCAGATTTATAGTAATGTGAAGCGGTGATAGTGGATAATAAAGGATTAATCCAAATTAACACATCCCTAATATTTTTTCCCAACCATTCCCTTGCCCTTTTCAAGAGGATTTGGGGAGGAGGAGGGAGACAAGGAGTCCCTTTGCAGCAAACTAATATGAACGACATGATCAGTATCTCCAGCTTGGCTCCTGCTGCACAGTAGTCTACAAAATTCTGAAATATAGGAAGAAGAAATATTTTTCTGGGAAGAACAAGATAGGGGATAAAGTCCAAATTCTTTCCTCAGAGGGTGGTTTTAGGACACTTGGGGATAAAACAGAGTGAACAGAAAATGCTGGTAGAAGGAAATGTGAGGGCTTTTTGCCATTGATTGGTTGATCTACACCACGTAAATCAGAATCATATTGCTCAGCTCCACGCCTCACAGTCCTGCTCTTAAGCTAAAGATTTTGTCATATAGTATAAAAGGAACAGGTTCATATATATTTAAGTGGAATTGAACTGATATTCCTCATAAAGTTTTGGAAATCCAAAATATGGCAGCCTCAGCAAAGCCTTACAGGTCAGAATGGGATTTATGTTTAGGAGGTGCTCTGCTCATGAATGTCTTGAGAGATTCTTAATTGGAGGAGCTTTTGGCACCAGCCTTTAGTGCAGGTTCAGGAAAGCGCAGCAGAGGAAATTTTTTGGTGAAATTTTCCCAGGTGTAAAGGTTCCATTAGCCCTAGTACCCAACTACAGGAATAGACATCATTAATAAATTAACATATGAAGGTAATGAAAGCAATTATTAGATAAAAAACCTTAAAAATAAAAATAAAATGTGCTTGTCAAAGAGCAAGAAACCCTAACTATCAAGTAGGTAGTTTTGTCAAATGTAATGTTTTGGAGCATTTTCATCCAGCAAAAGAGAAAATAAAATAAGTGTTAATAAATAAAACCACATAACTTGTACACATACCTGAACATCTATTACACTATAGGTGAGGGTCAGAAGCACCTTAATCTGCACAGGTTCAAGGAAGTAAATCCATGTACACATGCCACAACACAACACAACACAGAAGCAAGTAGGATTTTTCTTGCCCATAAGAACGCTTCTGTCCCAAGTTTGCTTATTTGAAATTGTCAATATGATGAGAATTTCACTAGTGTTAGGTCTGAGTGACTAGTTCTTGCTCCTTTAAAATCAGGTGAGGATGCTCTTCATCCAAGCAGGATTCCTTGTCCTGAGAGCTTTGCCTTGTCTGTAGCAGTCACCAGAACACACCATGTAGGCAATGTACACATTGGTACAGCATTTGGAGAAATCTGTTGTCAGTCCAGCTTTTCAAGGAGAAGAGAAACATTCCACTGCTCTGAAGCAATGGAGTAAACCAGCAAAAGATGAGTATAAAGCTCAAAAATAATCACATTCTTGTAATACCACTGTGGAATACAGAGGCCTCCCTGAAGGAAGAGGCAGCAGCTGGTGTGCCCATCACTAAGCATGTAGCTCAAAGTACTGTGTCACATATCCCACCTAAAATGTGTGTTAGGGCATGTTTAGGTCCCTCCTCCACAGTGGAGGGACAGAGAGAGGAGGGCAGGAGAGGACAAAGTACATCAGTGTGCAGGGTTTCATTTTCTCTGCTCCTATGGAACAACTCATTAGTTAGGAAATGAAGATCTGTAAATAAAAGTGTCCCACAGTGAACCACAACAGCAAATCATGCTGAGGTCACACAAACAGGGATTAGAGAGATGCAGAAATAAAGCACAAATTTTCTGCCATCCAAAGCTATATGACTCTTGGTGCTCATGACCACACATTAAATGAACCAAAAGATGAGAATTTCAAAGTGCTGTAAAACATTAATTAGCACCAGTAGCAGTCAGACCTGTATTATTTCCCATGCTTTGGCTTATAGCGTTATTCCTCAGAGTGTGCTGTTTGCTGGGAGGAAGGCTGACATGGAGTTTAATGGCTGTGCTGAGACTAGGGCACAAGAAAACATGATTTCTGGATAATACAGCATGTATAACAAATATGCTGGCAGAAAACAAGCATATGCTATGTAAGTTTTAAATTTAAAAAAAAAAAAAAAATAAAATCAAGAGCAGAAACAAATGAGAGTATTATCCCATGTGAACTGCTAAGAGGAGCAACATCAAGAAGTATAATGATCATTCTGCTGGAGCAGTTATTTCAAAGGTGAGGAACTCAACCTTTGATAGGTTTGATAGGTTCCCAAAGCAATTAAAACACAACTCCAGAGACTGGAAAGTCTTGCCAGGAAAATCTCAGGGGAATAGAAGGGAAAGTATTACCTAATGTTACCAATCACATTTGATTGGTACCTTAGATCTTTTGGGGTATCACACTCAGAATCAAAGTGGATATATCTGTGAATTCCCTGTCTTTTATACAGTAGCCTCCAGCTTTCACAACTGTGCCATCATGTGCAGCTTTTCTCCCACAAAGATTTACTAGCTGTGAAGTTTGCAAAAAGACAGCAAGAATTAATTTTCCCCCATGTTGCTTACTTGTTTTGCTCAGTGAGATTATTTATACAGGAGTCTGTCCTCCCATATGAATAAAAGCAGCAGAATTAGGCTCTGGCAACAGAAACATTTCAAGCTCTCATCACTGCACTTGAGTCAGTTTACAAGAACTGAGGATGTGTAAACTTGCTGTGACTGAACTTGTCAAGAAACATCTCCATGGTGTTTTTACAAGGATTATTTTATTTTTAAGTTGATTGATAATTGCATGTTCAATGCAAATGTAATTAAATATAGAACCTGAAATCTTGGTGATGATTTGATAATGGATATTTATCCTGAGATGCATGTTCCCCAACGGACATCCAAGCTGCCAGAAAATCCAGCTGGATTTGCTTACATGTCTTCAAAACTTAAATGTTAAGGGAACACCTTAAAATTAGCTAAGAATTTTAGGGGAACGTATGGCAATGGCACAGTTACAAAAAAAAAAAAAAAAAAAAAAAAGACACAGAGATTGTATATCTGAAAATAACTTGTGAGGAGCTGTAAGGAAATTGGCACATCTTGTCAGCAATTGTCAAATGTTTTGGGGAACAGGAAGGGGGAGAAAAAAGGAATAGAGAAAAGACAAAATACCCCTTAAATACCCCTTCTAAGCAGCACAGTATGTTGCCCTTGCAGGATAATGCCTTCTGCCAATAGGGTAATTTTCAGAGGTGCTTATGAACAAAATTGCTGATCATCTCCAAAGTGAGTAATTATCCCAACTAGGATGCTTTCCTATGAAAACTGCAAACACAATTGAAGTGGCACTAAGATAAATTATACAACAGTGAACAGCAGCATTATTGTGGTGAGGAAATGATGCACAATAAACAAAAGAGTTTCATAAATGTTTACACCACATTTATGTTTCAAGTTCTTACAATCTTATAGGGACTTTCATAAAGATATAACTTCCATAAAGATCTAAAATTACTATGATTTTGGATAAGCATTTTATGAGAAAGAGACAAATTTGTTGTTTCCACTCTGTTTCAAGTCACTTTTAAATAAACAGCTCTCCTTTCTGCTAGAGAAACTTAAACCTGAAATTGTTCAGATACTAAGAAGAGATTCACATATATTTTTTTGTGGGGGAGGGGAGGAATAATTCTTTGTATCATTTCTGGAACTGAATAATGACAAGGACAAATATAAGTTTTTTCCAGGTAAAGACGGCTGTCTAATTTTTGCAGATAGCAAGGTTGCTTGAAGTACAGTGTGCTAATTTAGTTACAATATAAAACATTGTGCTGAGGAAGAAATCAATAAGCTGAATTTATATGTCTGAAGGAAACATTGCACACTTCTGTGTCTGGTGCAGCAAAAGCAGCATTTGAGAGACGAGACAGGTTAACTTCTCCGGACTCTGGAGGCAGATTCCCATATGTTCAGTGTTCCCACATTTCTGTATGTGTGACTTTATTCCTCTTCTCAGATCAGTCACTCAAAAACCATGAACCAGCAACAGTTATTACCCCATCACTATCAGGTATAGATATTTGGGCAGGATTATGGACATGTTTATTACTTTACCTTGGAATGAGACCGCCAGTGCTAAGATGCTCCAGCTGGCTCTATATAATTGCCTACATATTCAGCAACATGGCAGGTGTGTACTTTTTCTCTTTTATGGGTACTTACAAACAGACTTTTTCATGGTAGTTCCCTTCTTTCCTATCAGTTAGCAGTGGTTTATTTCATATAATTTCTGGAGCAGAGATACTTTCTTTCTTTCTTTCTTTTTTTTTTTTTTTTCCAACTTGGTGATATTATGAATGCTACCAAACAATGCTTCGTAAATTACTACATTTCCTTAACTCATTAGAACTTTCACCTTCATGCCTGACAGGTGTAAAAACGTGGTTTTAGTTACTGAAGTCCTATCAGCCATTTGTTACCGTCTCTTCAATGAGAACTATTCCTCCATGAACTTCATTACCAGATCATACAAGTAATAATATCTGGTTTAGTGCAATATCAGTTAATTTAATTGAAGGGAGCTTCAAGAATATTTTATTACTGAAGCACTGAAGAAGAGGCAACAGGATATTCTGGCCTGAGCCAAGATGTGCAGAAGTTATTTCAGCATGTGGAAAAGCAAAGAATGGTTGCTACATGGTGAGAATTTGAAGAGCAGTTGTTTTTAAAGTGGTTGTGTGTGCAAAACACAAACCTTTCTCAGCTGCTGTTCTGTGACTGTGAAACTTGTTCCCTGCAGTGCTTTGAATCACGACGGATTTCAGAGACATGCAGAACAAAATTTAAATCACCCTTATTGAGACATCCATGCTTTCATTAAGAGCAAAGCCTTAAAAACTGCAGATCAAAGTAAGGTGACCTATAGAATGCAAAATTAGGCATAAAGAGAAAGAGTTTATGGATGCCTTTGGATTACATTTCTGTGTTGTGTTGTGGGTGGACTGGAAGCCGGACATGAGCTGCTGAGACCCCACCTGCAGGGCTGCATCCAGCTCTGGGCTCCCAGCACAGCAAGGACAGGGACCTGCTGGAGCCAGGCCGGAGGAGGCACCAAGGGCATCAGAGGGATGGAGCAGCTCTGCTGGGAGGAAAGGCTCAGAGAGCTGGGACTGTTCAGGTTGGAGAAATCAAGTCTTTGGATTGACCTAATTGTGGCCTTCCAGTTCCTGAAGGGAGTCTTCAGGAAAGCTGGAGAGAGACTATTTACAAGGGTCTGGAGTGACAGGACAAGGAGGAATGGACTTCAAACTGAAAGAAAGCAGGTTTTGATTAGATAGTAGGAAGAAATTCTTCTCTGTGACAGTTGTGAGGCCCTGGTGCAAGCTGTGGATGTCCCACCCTTGAAGTGTTAAAAATCAAGTGGGATGGGGTTCTGAGAAACTTTGTGTCTAGTGGAGGGTGTCCCTGCCCATGGCAGGAGGGCTGGAATGAGATGATCTTTATGGTCCCTTCCAAACCAGGCCATTCGATGAGTCTGTGATTCTATGAAATATGCTGTACATTTTAATTAGTGCCCAGATTAGAATGTCTGGGATTCAGAGCGATCTAACAGACATCACTGTTCCCATTTTCATTGGAAATGGGTAATAATGGTTGACTTAAATGTGATACAAGTGAGTAAAGACTGTTGACAGTCAGTGAAACCTTTATGGAGGTTTCTTTATCTATATACAATAATAAGCCTGAGGGAAAGGAAACACAAGATTTTGAGTTTATTCATTTGTCCAAGTGATAAAAGAACCATCCAATTGCCCACATATCCACTTCTTAAAATGGTCATGATGAGAGTGCTTAGCTGTGATTTCAAGAAGAGATCAACCAATAAATAATGACAGGAAATCCAAAAAACCATTGTTTTTAGTGCAAGACTGTTATGAAAGCATGTGATCTAAACCCCATAATTTATATCCACACTTATCTTTTAATTCAATTTCAGACCTACAACTTCAGAAGCTCTTATTCATGAGAAGACATCTGCTGTTTTAATGAGATATTCTGAGCTCTTGACATCTTCAAGCATATTGATACAGCAAGTAGTCTCAAAGGTTAACCGTGTTGGTTACACAACATTTTATTTCATTAGTTTTACTTCTGATGAGTTTTTAAAGATTAGAGGGCTCAGTTTTGTTTCTCTACATGCTGTATTCCAAGAATAAAAATTCTCTTATATCTTTTCTAAATGTGGTGATCCCAATTTACTAATCTCACTTGCTTTTGCTCCTGTCTTTGTAACATGTTTTTTCATTCTCCTTCTATATCTGTTATAAATCTTAGTAAGGTGAGGAATTAGGCACACTACTGCATATAAGCATGAACTTCTGATTTATATTGAATTATTTTTACACCCAAAGGTGATGGTTTTTTTAAATAACTGTCATAGGCACGTTTCAACAGACTTCAAAACCAGATTGCAATACCACACGTCTTCTATAACTTAAGAAAAAATCTGAATTGTCTTTGTGTAAAAATTTAAAACTTACAAGATCCTTAAGTAGAACAGAAAATTCATGTTTCATTGCTTGCTTGTTCAGATTTTCAAAGTAAGTAATGAATGTTTTCTAATAAATAACAATTTGAGTTGGCAAAATCAGGGTGTTAAGAAATTCATCTTAAAAAGAGGGACAAAATATTGTATTTTTAAGCTAATCTATGTTATCCAAAGTACATAGATGCATAAAATAGGATTTTTCTTAGGAGATACATAATTTTCCCAGAGTTTTTCAGCCATTCAAGATTTAATATTTTTATTACTCACATTAACGGAGTCTGGTATACCAAGAACAGCAGTTATGGAGCAGTAAATCTTGTAGGGCACTAAAAATTTTTTTGCTCAAGGAAAAGCTCACTTAAAAATATCTATCTTAAAGCAGGGAAGTAAAAAACAACCAGCAGTAATTCCATATACTGCTGACAAATGTACTGAAATCACACTTATCAAAACAATAATGGCTGCGTTTGCCACACTCTTGCTTATGTCTTTTTAATGTTAATTTTTTTTCTGTGTAGACGTAGTTACAGTTAAATAACAAGGAGAGAAAAATACATTTTGAAAAGGAATTTTTAACACCAACTTTAACAGAGGTAAAATTTGAACACATTTTTAAAATTGTATGAATAATTTATTTAAAATATTTGTTTGGGAGTAGTGGCCCTTGGGATATTTATTGCACAAAGAAATGTTTTCCATGGATCTATATGTTACAAATTGAAAACGGAAAATAGTCATTAAAATAGATGAAGGCCTAAGGTTTCTTGACTTTTATGGGAGCAGAGCTCAATCTTCTCAGAGCCTGAGAAATCATAAGGATCTCTTTCTACTGAAGTATTTGTAAATGGTGTCCTCAAAGACAGATTTTGCAGGCGATTCAGTTCCTGTTCTCAGGCACACATTATGACCATGCATGTATTCAGACTCTTTAAATTTGGACAATTCCACAGTGGTAGCTACATCCCAGAACAGCTGGAAGAACAGTAAATGAGATCAATTCTCAGACATTACTTTGGGTCATCCTTCCAGCAATTTCTTTAGACCCAGCATTTAGCAATATTTTCAAAATTATCTTTTTCTTACAGTTTTATGAGTAAAAAACCTCTGAGTTCTAGATGCATTATTTGAAAACAAAAAAGAACATTTTAAAAATCTCACATTTGCCATGGACAAGGCATGATTGCCACAGAGTATTTACATTATTGCAGAAGAAGCAAGATTATCAGGAAAAACAAGCTAAGAGATACTTTTTTCTGCAACAACTGTGCCAATAACACTGATGAAATCATCAGTTATGTTTTTGACAAGCAAGAGAAATCAGTGTACTGAATGTAGTGCTGTGCTGACTTGTACTTCATGGGAAAACGAAAGGGTGGAGAGTTGGGAAGGATCAATATTTTTCAGAAGGAGAGTTGTAAAAAAATATTACATTAACTACTAATAAAAATACTGTATTTTTTCCTTGAGGTTTTTCTTTTTGTTTCTTACATTTAGGAACTCAGCAGAACATAACGAAAACTGATTTTGGACTGGATTGCTCCCTCAGCTCACAGAATTACAGGAGATAAAGATGAGGAGGTTTTGAAACACAGAGTAAAATCTCCATGGCATTGTCCACTTTGCACCCAGGGTACTTACTGAAGTAAAAATGGTTTTTTTTTGTCTTGGGAGTATCCATGCTGGTGGAAAAGACAGTAAATGGGACACACTTGGAGCACTGGGTTCCTCAGTACAAAAGAAAGAGAGAGGGGCTGGAGTAAGTCCAGCACAGGACCACAAGGTATTCAGGCCTTGAAACATCTGATATACAAGGGGAGGATCAGAAAACTGTGAGGATTCAGCTTGGGAGGAGAATGTTCAGGGGATTTTATCAGTGTGTAAAAATATGTGATGGAGGACAGGAAAGAAGATGAAGCCAGAATCTTCTCAGCATTGCCCTGTAACAGGGCAAGAGACAAAAAGAATTCTTTAAATCTTTCCATAGTATTTTCATTTCTCTCAGCATCCTGGTTGCCTCAAGAACTTTTCCTCCTATTGAGTGATTTCCATGATGCCAGAGACAGCAGCCAGAGAGGATGTTAAGAGGTGTTCTGGTTTTTCATTTACGTTAATTGCCAACTAAATTTCTACTTGAAAACATTTAAGCAAGGGAAACATGAAAGGATTTCTTCCCTTTTTTCTTTCTAAAAGCATCGTTGTTGTGAAATTTCAAACGGTCATAAAAAATGATCAGTATTAATTCCTTGAATTGCATTTTCTATGCATAATGAATTTAAATAATAATAGTTATTATTAATAAGCTCCAGGAAAACTTGATATTATGATACAAAAAAAGAAAAGGGCTGGTAAAGAAGAACAAATGACTCTTTGATTTAGGCAAATCATAGTGTGAATTAGAAATGTCACTTAAAAGAAGTCACCCTCAACTCAAAATGTCTATAGATCCCACAGTAAAATAAGTTTATGAGAGCTTTGTGGAAAATTATGTGATATCAGAACCTCTATCCAATAAATTTTGTTTGTTCTTGTGAGATGTGTCTAACCAAAGTAGTGGTTCAGCTCACTTTTAGGGGTAGGGTCATCAGTCTTATCTGTGTTATATATGTTACTGCACAAAAAAACTCTTTTCAGGATGATTCTTCGGTAAGAGCTAATAGACACTCTGGTTTGACCCTTAATATCCATATCTTATTCTATTTTCCTTAATTCTATGAATGATTCTTCCATTTTCTCTTTCTTTTTTTTTTTTTTAACTAAAATTTGCTAGTTATTCTCTTGGTATTTTCACCATCCTTAGATACCCATAAAAGTGTAATTTACCTGCTGTGTATGATTGCAGACTATGGTTGCTCTTTATTTTTATACTACCGCAGATTATATTTTGGCCAGACTTTCACGTTAGCAGGGCGCTCAAAACATTTTTCTGCCCCCAGTTATCATTCAGAGTGTTAACACGGCTACTGAACTGGAGTATGCTCTTTTATAAAACTTTCTGGTGGCCTGAGGATGCAAAAAGTTTGTGCTTGTTCTCCATCACAGGGGCAGACAGGCAGCTCGCGGAACTGACATGCGTAGAAGAATTATTGTCGTGGTGATGCACAGCCCACATCCAGTGCACATCCTGCAACAGGCCTGTGGCACCAGAAAAGGCAAAAAGAGTTCTAAAAAACTTTGGCCACTAAGGCCAGAATCTTAACATTTTTCAAGGTGTTTCAATAAATATTTGAACTTAATTTGCCAAAGTCTCGTTTATATTGAGTATGACTTTGAGCCAAACTTTCTATTTATCACATGACATTTATTTATATTGTCACAAAAATTACAAACCTGACAGTAGTATATGGCACAGTGACACTGAGCCCTTCCTGAATATTTCATTGTCCTTCCTTTCAGCATTTCTGCTTGGGAGTCCTTGAGTCATAGAATCACAGAATGGCTGGGGTTGGAATGGAACACTAAAGATCATCTCATTTCCACACCCCTGCCATGGACAGGGACACCACTCACTAGACCAGGCTGCTCAGAGCCCCATGCAATCTGTGTGGGACATTTCCAACATGTAGGAAGTGGGGCATCCACAGGTTCTCTGGAAAACCAGTTCCAGTGTCTCACCATCATTACTGTTTTGTTTTTTTTTTTCCTTTTTGAATGTCTAGTCTAAGCCTACTCTATTAAATTTTGAAATTATTTCCCCTTGCTTTGTCGCTCCTTGATGGAATTCTTTTGGATCAGTGTTTTGATTGTTGTCTAAATGGGATTTGAAAATACAGGTCTGCATTTTTATTTCTGTGATCAAATAAAACGTCCTGCAGTTGTTCAATGTGATTTCAAACATTTTTCCTTTTCTCAGTGAATAAGATTTGCACAGCTAAGAGGATGTCTTTTCATAGATAGCCCTTTCTCTGAAAGTTAACAAAACAGTCATTCTATAAGGGTTCCTCAATCCTTAAGACCCTCTTGAAGACATAGAGAAATCCTAGCAGATACTCTCATATTTTTTTTATTCTTACTTTAGTGTTGAAAATAATTCATGTGATTAGTTGAAGCGTGAAGTTGCACATCTATAGTTTTATAGCTATGCCACCTAAATACCATAATGACAGAATATCATTTTAAAAAGAGAATATCATTTGAAAAGAGAAAAACTACTAATCTAGAAAAGAGATTAATTTCACAAAGATGCGAGAGTAAATAGATAGTCAAGGTCTTTAGCAAACTAAGGTTTTATACATGTTCAGAACAGCTGCAATATTTTCACTTAAGGGACTAAATAAAATTAATAATAAACTCAAGTATTTCACTTCCCTGTGTATTTTACCAGTTATACACTCAGAGGCCAATGACTCCTCAATGTCTGAGTATGAAACCTCACTGTCTTAGTGTTTGAAAAGCCTGTGCCAGGAGAGGAGATTCACCTCTCCTTGAAGGATAACAGATGGATGTGCACGTTCAAACTTAGGAAGGAGATATCCTGGAGCATCTAACCAAGGAAATGAATTTTGCTTTTGATTCTAATTATTGTTGACTGGTTTATGAGTTTCAGTCCTGGAATATGGAGTGCCACAGTCTAGATCTTGTACATCAGATAATTCCCCTTTCTGGTTTTTTGATTGCTTCTAGCTTGGACATTTGCATTGGGATTTGCTTGACATGCAGTTGCAGATCATGGTAGTCATAAACCAGGTAGGTTGCAAGGGACTTTCTGGAGGTAATGTTGTCTTCCCTTTTCTATTTAAAAAGGGATAATTTCAAAGTTAAATTAGATTACTCAGAGCTTTATGAAGGCTACAGAGAGCCTGCCATATTCCTGAGCAGCAAATACAAGAAAGTGGTTCAATTAATTTTGTTCAGTAGAGAATAAATAACAGCTGCTGTGCTCTGCATTGAGTGAAAATATTTAGAAGGTTTTGTTGTTTTTTTCTTTAATTCTTTTTAAAATTACTGAATTTAGAAACATTTAAAATATTGTATGATATAGGAATATCAGAATTTTTTACAGCAGAACTGAAAAATTTTCCCTTTAATTCTCCTGTGAACCAATGCCCAAGTCAATGGATGGCTCAAAAATACCCTCCAAACCAGCAGCAGATAATCTGACATATATCTAACATTTTAAAAAAGCTGATAATTACAGATATTCTTGTTTATACAAAAGATTCATTCATAAAAAAAAAATCTTCCTAAATTTTCATCTTTAACAAAACTTCATGTCAATGAGTTTTAGAAAATTGTGCAGAAATAATTTATCTTCATTCATTGTTTTACAACATGCAAATGGTGTCATAGAGTCATTTATACTGCCTTCCTTCAAAATGTGTGCATTACAAAATATCATCAGTATGCTTTCTGTTGTCCAAAAGAATTTGCAGCAGTAAACTGGTCTTTGAAAAATTAAAGGTATGTTAATGATAAAATAGTCCTATCCAAATCAAAGAGCATTATGTTAGGTAGTGATTACCTAATTATTAAGTTACAATTATTTAGAAGTTATCTGAGGTAGCAATATTTCAAAAATAAGAATGACCAAGCACTCCAGAGTTCTGGTCAAAGAAGTTTAATTCTTCTGTCTTATTGAGTTCTAGAACACAGCATTCTCCTCAGTTTCAAGTATCATAATGTGAAATAATTTGTTACAGTCTGTTTCTGCTTTCATACAGTTCATGAGAAGGGCACTGGACACTATTTCTGCTGAAAAACCAAGAAAAAATAAATTCAGAGGATATCAGCGCAGCAACAGCCACATTCATATCCACAGAAAGGAATTCTTGAGATCCAAAGAGATCTTGACAGTAGCTTCAACTGGATCACATTTGACATATTTGAAGTAATGGTATATTATTATCAATCTGTTTCTATTTATTATTTTCTCATAACTTTAAGTATTAAACTTCATGTCTATCTTCATCTGCAAGTTTCTGATTCTTGCTGCTATTCTGAAACTACTATTTTATGTGTCTCATAAACGTATAGATACTTTTTTCACAACCAGTTTTTGGTTCCTTTATTAATGAGTTCTTTAATGATATGAAGATTTGCTATCAAAGAGCAAATTGCTTTTTCCAGTAAAGTATGGCTCTCCAAAACTCAGAGAATTAGAGTCTGATTTTTATTAAAATTGCAACTAAGTATGAGACTATTTTTTAAATTCTTTAAAGGAGAAAAACATTTTTGGTAGCTGACAAATTAAAGAGGGAGAAAGTATTATCAAATGTTTTACTTGTGATTGATTGGCTTTGTCCAAAACATTGACTGAAGAATGATGTTTCACTGTAAAAGACATAAAATTGAAATAACAACAGTTCATTTCAATTAACAATATCCATTAGAAGCCTTACACCTGTAAAAAAAACTATAATATACACACATTGGCCAAAAAAATTCATATTGGTCTATGGAAAAGCTGGAACCAACCCTAAATGCTTGTTTCAGACTTGTCAAATGGTCCATTAACCTACTCAGATTTGTGCAAATGGGTGCTTATCTCAGTTCACAGAATATAAATTAATATAAGGTTAAAAAAAATAAAAAGGAAGGTTTGATTAAAAAAAAGACACATTTTTGCATTGAACAAGTTTGGAGAATTTTGTTTTCCTGTTGTGGTCTGTACTTTATCCCTCACTACCTTTCTGTTGAGGAATACTCCAATAAAAGTAGTTATTTTTTGTTTCAACTTCCAGCCTAGAGATTGTGGTTAAATTTGCAAGGATAGTTTTATTCTCTGAAGAGAAAGAAACAAGAAGAAAACATAAAATTGCCCATTAAAACCAAATTTCTCTGTTTGTTCCTGGCCTGCTCATCAGGAACTGCA
The DNA here is from genome assembly GCA_020466415.1 of Ammodramus savannarum pratensis. NCBI lineage: Eukaryota > Metazoa > Chordata > Aves > Passeriformes > Passerellidae > Ammodramus > Ammodramus savannarum. Next base: position 6,857,734 of record JAHXMQ010012338.1, on the reverse strand, counting down.
TGCCCTGTAATTGAAGTTAACTACCCATACCAGCACATATGTGAGTAACTGTACTGCTCTGCTATATTCCTCTAATCCAGGAGAGTAATGAAACATAAAGCAATAAATCCAATCAAATCCCAGATTAGTGGGGGTGAGAAGGAGAAAAAGAAACTGCTGCAAGATGTTTGGTATTAAATGCCCAAATAAGAAAAGCAGACCTCTGACTGCTGGAGTAATTTCCAGGAAGGTTCCCTGGTCAATCACTCCAATGTTGTTTTCCATCACAAATATTTTTGCACCTTGTTTTAAGGACACTTGGGGTGTCAGTTCTAGGAAAGATCTGTTGAATTCCCTGAACGATGTACTGAATGTTTATTTGTTACAATTATCTTAGGCTTTAACACACAAACAAAGCAGGTGGTTGCCAAAGGCTTGAAAATATTAAAAGCTGAAGAGTATTCACTGACCAAAAGAGAAACTGCACCCCATGAAGATCACAGGTTTTAAATTTCTTTTGGCAGTGAAAAACCTGAATGGAAGCTGGTGTCAGAAAAACTGGATAGAATAGTGAGAGGAAGAAAAGACAACACATTTAGATACTCTTTTGTGTCTACCTATTACAGAATAGAATGATTCATTTTGAGTACATGTTGTAATAGGAAAATTTCCTTCATACTATCCTAATTTTCAAAAGGAAGAACATAAATCAATTTTTTCTAAGACTGGTGAGATTTCCTCGCTAAGCAGTTTTGATCAAAGATGCACGTAGAGAAGTTGAGGAATTAGACACTTAGGCCCTTTCTTTCTTTCTTTCTTTCTTTCTTTCTTTCTTTCTTTCTTTCTTTCTTTCTTTCTTTCTTTCTTTCTTTCTTTCTTTTCTTTCTTTCTTTCTTTCTTCCTTCCTTCCTTCCTTCCTTCCTTCCTTCCTTCCTTCCTTCCTTCCTTCCTTCCTTTCTCAGGAAAGATAAACATAACACGAGAGACACTGATGCAAACTAACTGGAAGAAAATTATAATAATGCTTCTGTACATTTGAATCTAACAGATATTAAGATCCATCCTAAAGAGACACAGTGCAAAAAAAACCATTCTTAATTCAGGAATGGGAAAATCTTATCAGGATCAGTGGCCTTGGGGAACACCTGCCCTGGTCTGGCAGAGAATTTCCAGCTTAAGAAACAAACTCAGGCACAAAAAGAGAACTTGAACTATTTTCTACAGCAAAGGTCCATGCTTAATGTGTAAAGTCTATACTCGCACTAAAACTTATCTATGGATTACATGATTTATCTGGGGTTTGATTTATGTTATCTTTGGAAAGTTTTTAATAGGTTTAGTGAACAAGGGGAAGGTTCCAGCATATGGACTCCAGCATTGACTCTTTCAAAATGGACATGATTAAAGATTGGTAAATTTTTTTATCTTTTATAGTTCATATTTATTTTCTGTTCCATAGGATCTTGTATTTTTCTTTGGTTTTATAGCACATACTCTTTATTACAATTTACCTTTCAAGCTTAAGGGAATATAGCAAGCTAATGTAGATGGGAATATGAGAATTAAGCCTGGCAACTTTTGCTTCTCCCCTTTTTTTTGAAGATTTCACATTTAATTTTTAATGTATTTGCATATGTTTAAGCCTGTGCTATATAAGTATACACCAGTAAAATTTATTATCTGTGTGCAATTCACATCCTCTGTGTACATCTACAGCTGGGGATGCCCCGATCCTGCATTGAGGACCCCAGTTCCTATTATTTTAGCTGAATCCAGCTATTCAATTAGTAGTCAGAAATGACTATTCAGTCAGATACACCACTAAAATTAGATAACTCTTCACAAGAGAATTTGCTTCTCCTTTCCTTGTCATCTTTTCAGAAAGTCTTTGTCTGGAAATGAAAGAGAGTTACATTTTGCTGCTCTGATTCATCCTGAGGTAAAGTTATACTTATGTGGGTTTTGATTTGACTCTCAATCTATATGGATGACAAAATCAAGCCTCTATGATATTTGCTAATCATAAACACCTTGTGTCAGGGGTTATTACACTTTGTTTGGCCTTTTATGTCATGATGTGCCACAGTGAGGCATTGGCTGGGAGAACTCACACAAACATTAACATAATTTGTTTTTTTTGTCTTTCCTTCATACTTGCTTCTCTAAAGGACACATTTTTGTATAAACAGTTTTGAGAGAGCAGTATTTATTGCAGAAAATGAAGGGCATTTTTAACAGACAAATAAAAACGATAGATTATAAAACTGAGAAGAGCATTTAAGATTCGTAAATGCAGACTTCATATTTGCTCCTTGTACTGTTTCTGATGTGGAGACAGGCATTGACTCCATTACAGCAGTAAGATATGGCTCTCCAAAGCCATTGAATTGGCAGGAAATAGAATCATGTTTCATAATTGGGTAGAACTGACATTTGTGAATGCATGTAGAGATCTGAAGGATCTTACATATTGGGTAAAATCTCCATTGGTCAGCAAGTGGCAATAAAAAGAGCAGGGTATTGATTCAAATTTGCTGTAGATACCTAAAGAGTCTTTGCTATAAAATATCTTGCCGCCCAAAATTCAGGCCCACAGGTCAGGTCAGGTCACTGCTGCCCTTGCACTGTTTCTCATAAGACTTGTCCTCCTCCTGTTCAGATGGTCTCTGCTATAATAATTCCTATAACAAGCAACTCAAATCATGGCTTATGAAAATTTAAAAGTATCTCCATTACAATCTCCACCTCTGGTTCTTTTGAGCTGGTTTCTAGTGCTCAACATTGCAATGCCCAGCTCCCCTTTCTTCCAGCCTGGCTAGCAACAAGGGGTTCCTGAATAGGTGTAATTTCCATAACATGCAACTCAAAAACTGTTTCTCAACAATTTAAAGGCATTTTCATTACCATCTCCACCCCTGTCCCCTTTGGGTCAGAACTCAGGTTTCAGCATTGGAATGGACTCCTCCTTTTCCTCCCCACTTCATCTTGGACTTATCTGGAGACTGCAGTCCCTTAGGGATGTATTCAATCCAAGTGGAGCCTTATCTGTGAGCCAGCCTCTCCAGAGCTGTAGCTGCTCTGCAGAGCTGTGCCTGGCACAGACACTGGGACATACACCTGCTCTATTGTGCTCTAATTCACAGCCACAGATGTTCCTGCTCATCCACAGGTCACTGTGCTCTTGACTGGAGCTTACACTGGAGTTCCAGCACAGCAGCAGTGGTGATGCCCTGGCCATGTGTGTGCCAGCCAGATGCATGGCCCCTGCTGCCACCAAAATGTTCTCAGAGTGAAATGAGAAGCAGCAGAGCAGCAAAATAAGAGCAGAGCCACTAATGAACACTAGACTGGAATATACCAGGTGAGCAAGCCCCATTGCAGGCACAGGAGCTTGTCAATTAAAACCTAAGCAGCAATGACAGCTCTGCATTTGGTCTGGCACATTTCAATCAAATCTGTTATCTTGAAATCTTTGAGCTGCATGTTGCGTGCCAAAAAGGACTGTCTTTAACTCCAGCCAGCAACTGCACACCCCACACATTCACCTGTACATTTTCTCCCTGCTGGGATGATGGGGCAGAATCTGTAGAGCAAATGTGAGAAAACTTGTGGGTTGAAGAAAAGGTGGTTTAATAGGGGAAGGAAAATTCATGCTTACAAGCAAAGCAAAACATGGAATTCATTCCCCCCTTCCCAAGGGCAGGCAGGAGTTTAGTCATCCCCAGGAGAGCATGCTCCCATCATACCTAAGGGTGACTTGGGAAAAGAAATTACATCTCTCCAAAAATGCCATTCTTCCTGCATCTTTACCTAAATTTATATGCTGAGCAGGACAGCATATGGTCTGGAGAATTCCACTGGTGACTGGGGTCATCTGTTGTGGTTATGTTCCCTCTCAACTTCTAGTGTGCCCCCAGCCTTGACACTGTGAAAGCACAACTCAACTGTAGCTAAACAACCCTGTGCCAACAGTTTTGAGCACAATCCAAATCATAAAAGCTAATTTGGAAAAAAAAAAAAATCTATCTCCATCAAAACAAGCACAAATACATAGCATCAGAAGCACAAAATCACATTACACAACGCTGAACATAGCCATTAAAAATTTTAAAACCAAAAGACCTCTATGTTACTACAAGGCTAAAACATACCTATTAGTGTGAGGTTGACAATTTAATTAAAGTTTTAGTAAGGTGGTCTCTACTCAGGAACTTTTATATTACAGATATCATCAAAACAAGTATTTTAAGGGGTAGCTAGCAGAATGTCAATCTGACAGTGCTGCATATGCCTACAATACAGTCTTGAAATGTAATTGTCATCACATAATTAAAAATTCCGATGTAACAAACATGAACAGAAGGGAATACTATACCAATTATTACTTCTAGATTTTGAGGTTTTAATTTATGAAAAAAATATATAAACACAACATATACCCAGAAGACTATGTGGTACTTGAGTATGAGAAAGGTCACAATATAAAGAGCTTGCAAGAGCATTTATGTTTATGTTCTCCTTCTTTTCTGATAGGTTTACAAGGTTAAATGGCAAAACATATATTAGTCATGGGGACTACTATCAGTGAATGAAGATAAAATAATAATTACATTCAAATCTTCTGACAAGCAGACCAGTAAAAAATACTAAGAAATCAACCCCACAAAAAAACCCCAGGGAACAAAATTACATTTCTTACAGCTTGACTGAGACTTTATATTTATCTCCAAGAAGTAAATTGGCTTGCTCCAGTGCCTCAGTTTTCTCTAACTGATATAGAAATTAAAGGCATTGCTTAGAATATATTGCGATGTGTTGTAGAAAAAGTTAATTGAAACTTAGAGCTAGCAGCTTAAAGATTAATAATAGCCAGAGCAGACAAAAGCCAGCAGCTTAAACATCAATAGCTAGAGTAGGCAAAGCTTGTAGATTGTGGTATATGAACTGTAACAACAGTATTCCAACATGCTGAATGACTAACTAGAGAAGCTGACCTGAGGGGATGTGATACTGTATAAGGAGACAAGCACTTAGCAACTGCTTAGTAACCAAACAGGAAACAAATCAAATGGATAAAAAACAAGGGGACCTGGATCTTACTACTATTATTGGCACAAAATTTCACATTCGGAGTGGAGAACTCAAATTGTGGGGATATAATTGCCCAGGGATTTTTTTGTAAGGGGTCCTTCTTTTGAAGCACCCAGCACAAGCTGTAGTGCTGTTAATAAAATGTACTTTCATGAAGGAATTTCTCTTTTAGCTTAGGCAGAAATGTGGAGACAAACCCTTTTCCAGTGGCTGGCATGTGCAATTTCCATAACAGAGCTTAACTCATTAGTTATTATAAAGCATATAGGCCTCCACATAAAAGGCATTACTGAAGTACAAGGGTACCATTTTAATATAAAAAAGAATAAAGTGTGAAACATAAAACACAAAACGCTTCAAGCACAGAAAAAGATGGGGAGTTTCTAGAATGAGGGCAAAGGAATGAAAAAATAATTTTAGGGAAATGTGAAGTCAAGAATGAAGTATTATTGCTGCAAAAATATTAAGGAGGAAGGTAGGCTCTTGTAGTGGATAACCCTTTAAGAGACATTAGGGATAATTTATTGGTACAGGTGCCCATCACCACAGGCTATTTACATGAACTGTTCCTTGAGCATTCTCAAAGGATTAAAAAAGGCTTGAGAGAGAACTAACACCAGAGAAATACTTACACCAAATCAGAACAAGAGCAAAAGCCTGAAGGAACATAGTATTGCATGAGTAAAAGAAGAGAACAATTTGATAAAGGAAACATATCTGCAGAAGATGCTAAAATCAACAGGACCCAGTGTAGAGCAGCAGAAACCCAATGCACAAGGTGTGAGCTTTCCTAATATGAATAACCACTATAAGAACCTCAAATAACACACATCCAAGTCTGGAATTATATAAGGAAAGCAAGATAATGCTGAATAAATAAATAAAAAAAAAAAAAACAAAATCAGAGAAGAATGAACAACAGCATTGTTTCAGTCCTATCAGGATGGTTCCATGAAATACCTTGGTGACAAACAGGATGCTGTATAGGAGCAAGTGATCCATAGGATTTGTCAGAGAAATTTTGACAGAATGTACAGCCTTCAAAGAAACATTATAAAATATTTCTTATTACTTGACCACACAAAGATGACTTTTATCAAGGCCATCTGGTTCTGCAGGAGATATATGCAGTTCAGGAGGATAAAGAGCTATCTTGAGTTATAAAAAATTAACTGGAGAAGAAACAAGCAGAAATGGATGCATGTGTCACATGCAGCACTGCAAACACCAGTATAGGGTCCTGTTGTTTTACTTGTGTTTGGCAAGAGAAGGATGCTCTATTTAGTCACAAAATATTAAAAGGAAGCAAAATGAATAGTGGCGGAAGACAGGAATGAAAAAAGCTTACAAAGCAGTTATACTTAAAATAGCCTGAATAGTTAAACAACTTAAATGCAATTAAAATGCACTTTTTAAAATCCCAGAGCTAGTAAAAAAATGCTAATAAAATACAGTTCACCAACAAACATGGAAAATAAGTATCAAAAAAATCTTGAATCCAAATTAAAAAAAAAAAATAAATAATAATGTCATTTTTGAGGTTTACGGTGGTTTGGGTGGTTTGGATATCATACTCTTTTTTAGCAGTGAGGACAAAGTAATTTCATGCATGATGAAAAGATTAAATCAGAATGAGTAAATAGTAAAAGAAATTATTATATAAAGTTAATTTCTTCCAGGACAAGAAAAGGTATCTAGTGGAAAATTAATGAACAAATAATGTATCTTTTATAATAAAGACTGTATTTTGGATTGCATTTTGGTCCAAAACACTGTGGACATTTTGTTAATTCAAGACAATTTCAGATTCAAGCTGGCAGTTTTTGCAGCTTCCTGGTATTTTGCAAAGGTAGAAAGTAAGCCTTCCCTTTATCTGTGATAACAAGTGATTATGGCAAAGTTATATTTAGTATTCTAGCTGGGAAGCAAAAAATAAGAGCTTGAGAATCTATTAATTTGAAAGTATTTTCCCCTTATCTTCAATAATGTGGTTTTGTAGATATTTCCTTAATGACATTATTTGCATTTTGCAGATATTACTTAGGTGTAAAAGTGTGCTGCAACATGTCGTAAGGTTTAACCACAGTCATACAAAAATAGCAGATACTCTATTTTTCTTTTGTCTTTCTCCTCTATTTTTGGAATCAGTTGCAAATTTTGTCAAGTTCAAACTGTTCAATAAAGGAATTATTTTCCAGAAACACATGTAAATTGGATATATATCCAATTCTGTGTCACATTTGAGAGTTAGTTCTGATTTTGTTTTACTTTAGTATGTGTTTTAATTTCTGCTTTTATAAGAGACTCTCAGAATATCTTTCTGTTGTAACATCATTTTAGGAAAAATAATGGGTCGTGACCTTTTTCTGCTATGCTTTTTAAATATTTTTATTAGAACATGTTAGTGGAGAGGTAGAAGGAAAATAGCAATGAGTTGTGAAGCCACATTGCTGTGGCTTCAAGCTTTATAAAAGTATGAGTAGGAACCCAAGGTAGCATGAACTAATATGAAAAAGTAAATTACTGGTTGTTTTTTGGTTTTGTGTAAGAGCTAACACATGAAGTACCTTTTTACACCACCCCATATAAACGAACCATACTTTAAACAAGTTTGTTAAAATGCCTTTTGTTCCTAACAGAGGGAGCCAGTTGCAACCCAACATGTTTGGGGACAGGTCTCAACCAAGCCCTGACAGAGTATGTATGCAACCTGCAGGCTTGGGACTGTGGGAGTGCCTTGGGTGGAGTGATGCACTTCACTGGTGAGAGACAGGCAGCAATATGTTTATTGATATAAAACAGAAATTTATCAAAGTTAATGGCAAATGTGACAGGGCTTTAAAAAGTTCTGATGACAAGGAGAGGGCAAAGTCAGACAAAACTGTCAGACAGGCCCTCCTCCTGAGTCACAAGGTTCAGAAAGGACCTCCTTGCATTCTAATCTCCTCAGGGGGGAGCTTAGTTGCAGCTGGATCCAGATTTACTCCCAGACTTGATCAATCTCTAAAGGACTAGATATATATATGCGTGCACAATCAAGCCCTTGTATCACTTAGCTAAGATTTCAAAGCTCAGTGTGCTCATTCCCAATTCACTTACTGAGTGTCTGGTTAGATTAGGAATCTCTAAACCCTGAGCAGCAACCTTTCAAGGTGTCCCTACTCCAGGGTAGATCCTGTTGCATATCCCATGCAGGATAGCTGAGAGTGCCCTGGGCTCTCAACTGTTTGTGAAGTGAGAAAATGGGCTCATGGTCATGCCTGCATCCTGACTACAGCTGAGAGTGTCTCCCAAACACAACCTGAGTCAGACCTTCACCAGAACTAGGGTTGGGTGTGCCCATGGCTCCAATTAGCCCTTGGCTATTGTGTTGTTACCTGTCTCCCCTGAATCCATAGGTACAATGGCAAGAAAAGGAATCAGCTGAATGAGACATTCTCCTGTTGACAAAGGACATGGAGAAGGCTGTGCCACTCAATACTTTCTTCAAGAATCCCAGGCCTTGAGACTCACAAGAAAGTCTGGAGCAAGGACTGCTTACTGTCTGTGGAGGAGGATGAAATTAGGGACCATTTAAACTGACTGAACATTCCCAAGTCTCCCAAACTTATTGGGATGCATTCACAATTGCTGAGGGCAATGGCATGAGGCCACTCACAGTTATCTGTGGAAGACTATGGCAATCCAGGGAAGTTGATGGAGACTGGAAGAAGGAAAGAATCATCTCCATCTTCAAGGGCAGGGCCAGGGAACTGCAGGCAAATCAAGCTCACCTCAGCCCTCAGGAAGGGGATGTAACAAATAATCCTGGTAACCTTTTGTAAACACACAAAGGACAAGAAGGTGACTGGGAGTAGTCAGGTTGGATTTATGAAGGGAAAATCATGCATGAAAGACCTGATAGGTTTCTATAATGAGATGACTGGTTTGGTGCATGAGCGGGGAGAAGTCAATGTTATTTATCTTCACCTTGGTGAGGCTTTTGATATTGTCTACCATAATACCCTCACAGGCAAGCTGATGAAGCATGGGCTAGAGAGGTGGACAGCAAGGTGGCTTGAAAATTGCCTGTGATAAGCAGGGCAAAGAGAAGCTGGAATTTAGTCCCTGGTAATATACCCAAGCAGTAAATATGGGGCTCAATCCTGTTTACCGCCTTTGTTAACCAGGATGATGGGAAAGAGTCTGTACTCAGCAGGTTTTGAGAACAAATAAAACTGGAAAGAGTGGTAGGTACTACAAAAGGGTGTGTTGTAATTCAGAGAAATTTTGACAGGCTGGAGCAATGGTCTGATGGGTCTCCAGTATAATTCTTGACTGTCCATCCCTGCGATTCACAACCTGACTGGGCACAGTCCTAGCAACCTGCTCTGGCTGACCCTGCTCTGAACATGAACCTGCCTTCCTGCCTCACCATTCTGTGATTCTGTATTTAAAATGTTCAGTACTGACAGGCATTGTGAAGCCTTTGAAGTTTTAAAGTAATCAGATGTATGATATCCAATATTGAGAAGTATGTTTTTCTATACAAAGCTAGAGTGAATATAAATTTCTGTAAAATTATATTGTGAAATAAAATAATAAATTAACTCTTGAGGATAAATCTTGTAGATTAAATGGGAAAGATTAAAAAATGTTTAACATATTTATACAAAAAGTACCAATTTGGATAGTTTTAAAAGAAAAAATCACCTTTCATCAATATAAGTATCAAGAGAAGATGAACAATAAATAGGCAAGCAAACTAACATACAAGCTATAAACTAATATCTAAAATACAATCAGCTGCAGGAAACAGACTTTCCTACAAACCATCTGGATTTCAACTCTCATCATATTTTAGCCTAAATTAAAGGTGTCTTGAAGGTAGCATAAATGGTAAAGAAAATGTTATAGGCTTCCTAAAGCAGCTCATATATTCTCTGTCTCTTTCAACACTGAGAAGGCTATGGGAAGATATGAGCAGATATTTTTTTCTAAGGGGCTAAAGATAGGAATTTTCTGGGTAATAATGTCTATCTAAATTCATCTCAGAGAGACTTCACTTACAGTTCTCTCTCTAGGAAGGAACATTGTTTTCCATCTACTTGTGATTCTTCGGGAAATGATCTGCTCAATTCTGTAGATTATGATATACAACATTAGATTTTGAGGTATTGTGCCCACATCTAACCTAAAAACCCAACATTTTTTTCTAAGGCATCAATACCTCTCCTAAAGCAAAACCTTCCCAATCTTCATAAAGAAGAAAAAAAAAATCTTCTTTTCAAAACCTGAAATTTTCATGTTAATTTTCATCTGATTTCAAGAAATGCTGATAAAATGGTTGAACAAAACATAAAAGTAGATTTTATTTAAGTAGTCAGTTCATTTTCTATTATCAGTAGACGGTTTAATTTGTCAGAGAGTACTTTGAGAAGGGAATGTGTACAGGTTTAATTAATTTAAAATTATATAATTAGCCACATTATCACAGTTAACAGAATCATAGAATTACTGAGGAAGAAATCCTATTAGATTATTCTCCCAGTCTCCCTGCCAAAGCAGGAGCACTTCCTAGGCTATTGCTCACAACACTTGATTTTTAATGGAGTTTAAAATACTTTGTAGAAGGTGAACATATTTCAGCCTCTCAGGAAACTAATGAGTGGAGTTTCACAATCCTACATCTGCATGAGCTACTCAGATGTAAGGCCCTGACTTTGCAAATGTTACACACTGAGTCAGTTTTATGTATCAAGTCACTCACTGATATCAGCTGATGACAATCTGTGCCCACTGGACCACAAAGTACATGAGAAGTGTTCTTCTCAGCTTTTCTGGGGAGTCTTATTTACAATTTAAACACTGAAATGCAGTTTTGCTATGGTAAATGATAATATCTATTCATGGTCTGAGTAAGGGCAGTTTTCAGTCCGTCATGAGGGAAACAGGAAAGGAAAAGAAACAAGAAAGGAATGACTCAAGTTCTGTAATGAAATTTCATTAAGTAAATTGTGGAGATGATGGGAATCTAAGGAGGTAAGGAAAATTTTTGTCCTAGCTATAAATAGGATTAAAATAGCCACCAGATGCTTTAGCAGTTGTGTTTAGCCTCATACTTGGAAATCACCACAATTCAGGAGCTGACTGGATGTTCAGTGATCGTAGCTGAGTCTGAGGAGAGGTGGTGGGTGTAAGGCATAAGCTGTGACTCTTGATTAACCTCCTAGAGGCAGCATAATGTGAAGTGGATGTCCAAAGATAGCTTATTCCAAATACAGCTCAGGAAAAAAATTGATTTTAAACAAGGAATATGGTTCTCCTGGCTACCTGAGAAAATTAGAACTTCACCACAGTTGCATCATCAACTTTTAGACATAAATACAATGCTAGGCCCAGGGAATTCAGTAAAAGTGACAGTTTTTCCACAAAAAATACTCTAATATCAAATTCTGCTTGTCAAAACTATAGTTAGGAAACACCAATTACAAGGATAAGGAAGGTTTGAAAGAATTTGGGAATGAAGACAGTTTTGGTTATTTGTGCTCAAACTCATGTGACATGTACTGAATCATTTTCTATTCCTTGTAGAACAGCTCATGTGATGTTTATTCTAGCTCATGTCCAGATTATTCTAGGAAGAAGAGTTCAACAGATTTCCTCAGTGTTTAGAATGATTCTGATTCTCTTTTTCTTTGGAACATGTGATTGAAAAACTATCTCAGTAATTTTTGTTTAGGCAAGATGCAAAAATGAACAATCTTATATTTTTCCAAATATCTATATTTTCCTTCAGCAGTGAAGACTATTATCTTTCATACCAAGAAAAAAAAAGTAAGCTGTCCTTGCAACAAGTAAGGTAATGCAGAACAACTCTGCAGAGAATGTTGACTTCAGAGATTTTCAGGTATGCTTCTTGAGAAGAGTTTGTGTATATTGTAGCTGGTGACACCACTGACAGCTCAAACATCTAGAAATAATTTCCATCACTTTTGTTATCAAGCAGTGGAGCTGGAGGAGCTATCCCCTTTGAGTTTCACCTGAATTTGTTCTATGGAGATTTTAGAATGGTGTACTTAAATGCCTCTGCTAGACATCACTGGACAAATTAGGTTGGAAAAGAGCTCTGAGATCATCAAGTCCAGCCTTTGACTGATTACTACCTTGTCAACCAGACCAGAGCACTGAGTGCCACATCCAGGCATTTCTTGAATACTTCCAAGGATGGTGATTTCTCCCTGGGCAGTCTGCTCCATAGCCTAACTGCTTGTTCATTGAGGAAATTCTTCATGATTTCCAACCCGAATGTCCCCTGGTACACTGGAGGCCATTCCCTCTTGTTGCTGGTTATCTGGGAAAAGAGCCAGACTCCCACCTGGCACTTCCATTCTGTCAGGGAATTGTAGAGAGTGATCGTGTTCCCTCTGAGCCTCCTTCTTTTCAGGCTGAGCCCTCCCAGCTCCCTCAGCTGCTCCTCATCACACTTGTGCTCCAGACCCTTCCCCAGCTGTATTGCCCTTCTCTGGACATGCTCCAGCCCCTCAACGTCCTTCTTGCAGTGAGGAGTCCAGAACTGGCCACACCAGTGGCCTTATTCTCAGGAGTTTGCCATTTATTGCAGCCCCGAGATATGTGAAAAGTCTCTGCTTCCGCTCACACGTTCAAAGAATGAGTTGGAGCTCTTCAGTTTTTGGTCTCAGAGTTGTTTACTATATCTTATCTATAATAATTTTTCTCCTGTCCAGATGAGATCCACTCAGCAGGACAGCCAGAGGCACTCTGCCTGCCCCTGGGGTGGTGTTATGTCTTTATACTACAAATTACTTATAACATGTTTACAATTACTTTCCAATACCTATCACCTATGTTAGACAGTGAGCTTCTACTCTAAACCAGTCCCATCAAAGTGTCAGCATCACAGCAGAAGATGGAGCTAGAGAAGAAGAAAGAGAAAGGCTGGACACGCCCAAGTCCCTCCATCTTGTCCCCAAACCCCCTATTCTAAAAGTCCCAAAATCTACTTTTTCACCCAGTGATAATTTTATTATTACACTACTTAAACCTCTGTGGCTTTCAGGTCTTTGTACAAAGTTGGCAACTTGGTCCACGGGTCATAATCAAATCCCCAGGTGTTCTGGGCTGTGTGCCAGGGTCTCTGAGCCCCCAGCAGGGTCCCAGCCACTCTGGACATCCAGAGGGATGTACTGAGTTCCTACACCTCACCAGTGCTGAGTGCAGGGGGCAGTCACTGCCCTGACGGCCACACTTACTGCGTGCTTGTGGTCCCTACTAACCAAGGTATTAGTAATCAACATTGCAGAGTTTCTTTGTTTCACTGATTCTTTCTGGCCAGATGTTCCTAGAGCATCTGTTATTGTGATGCTGAGACAGAGGTGAGTGCTCATCACACACAGGGATAGCAGGGCACAATTTTACCATCTGTTAAAATGATTTGCTGAATCCACCCGTCACATCAATGGAGGCTCTATGTTAGCCAAAGGGAACAAAGTGGTCATATATCAGCTCACTGCCAGTATTCACACAACAAGCAGGGCCTGGAATGTCCTGTGATCTCACACCTGCATTGTAATAAGGTATGTTTCAAAATTCACAAATAGGGATATATTGGATTATTTATGTAATGACAAAGGTATGAAATACAAGATAATAGTCCAAGTCAAAACATAACAAGAAGCTGGCGACACAACTTTATCTCAGCTCTGTAGTGGAAGACGCTGCTCTTCAGTGCCCCATTCTAGCCAAGAAAATTGAGCCTCTATTGTATCTGCTGTTGTTCAGAGAGTTGTTTAAACTTCTTACAAGATAAACATTTAATAAAAATGAGAGATGAATGAATATAAAAAAAAAACAAAGGGCAAAAAACTATTGCATTGCCTGGGAAAATAGGATTTAAAATAGTAAGAAGAATGTGCATTTTATGCAGTGTAGAACATTAAATATCTTTATGACTAGATCAGACTGTCCAAGAATATGAAAAAGAGTACTCTAGTATTTGGTTAACATTCAGATTTTGAAACCCAAAGAATGAAAGCACACCAAGGAAATGAAATGTTGACACACTGACTAGACCCTTTACTTATTTAAATGCATATTTATGGATTTCTCCAGCCCTGCCTCCCTGTAAGTCACTCACTTAGGTTTACATAGGGAGTCCTGCTAGGGAGCACCCAAAGGCATCATACAAAATCAATACAAGAACAAAATTGGTTAAATATTCATGAATACAAATGTATAATGCACATGGTCTCCGTTTAGTCTGAAAAGCAGGCAAGGATTCCAAGGATTTATTCTTTTCATATTCAAGAAAGTACCAATTTTGCAGTGAAGAGTTCATTAGAAATGCATTAGATTAGATGAATACAAAACTGTACAAATAACTACATGCTCTGTAAAAACCTGGCATCATTGTGTCTGTGGTGACAGGTGGGCAGGTAGAAAAGCAAACACACAGCTGATCCATAACACCTCATGGCTGCAGTGGCTATGAAACATCATGACCTCAACTCATTTTCTGTGAGAAAGATGAGAAAGTACCATCTTTGACATGTATATCCCCGATAAACAAATAGTCTTATTATAAATGTATTTGTGTTATAAAAAGTTTTCTACACCCCACTTATTTCAACAAGTCCCCAGTCTCCTTATGTCTGTCACCCAGCAGTGTGTTTTGTCTCAGTTATTCCTGGAACACTATTTTAACAGGCATGAGTTGTGTGAGGTGCAGATGATGGATATGTCTGGATAGCCCTGAGCACTGTGATCTAGGGAACCTCCTTGGGCAGGGAGCTTGGACTAGATGGCCTCCAGATGTCCTTAAACATTCTGCTATACTGTGATATAAAATCAGAGTTTCCATGAGATACAGAACTGTTGAGGTCTCAGTTCCTTATTTCTTAAACAATTAACTTTCTTTCTGGGCAGTCTAACATTTTGTGCTGTTTCTGCATGTACTTTATAACCTCCCACAGAGTACTCTGGTGCCAAAATGAGTGCTATTTCCATTAGTAGCAGACTTCCTTTGATGTTATGCAAAAAATCTTGTTAGCATTTGGGCTAATAAAAGCTATTAACAGTGAACTTGTGACTCTTCAAGTTGTGTTTATCCTGCTGGCCTCACTACCTATCTTTATGAAAGCAGAGATAGCTTATTAAAAATCATTAGAAGAAGATAAAAAGACACATTTCCAAATCTCCCCAATGTCTCACATTGTCATAAGGTGCCTTCATGGGTTATTTCAGTGGCACTTTTTGAAAATCAGTTTTTTTAGATGTGCTGTCACTGCATGAAGCCATTTCTGGAGTAAGGACTTTGGAGAGCTCTATCCCATACACAAGATCAGGGAAATATAGTGTGATAAAAGCTCAGCATCTCACTTCCTTGTCCATTCCAAGCAACACTTTGACTATCCAGTCTCATGACTTTCCAGATCACAGAGTAACTTTTCTTATAGCTATGACACCAACAGAAACCTTTTAGTCAGACTAATTTTTTTTCTTGCCCATTTGATTATATTTGAAACTGTTTGCTCAAAAAAACCAGCATTTGAGTGTATTGAGCCAATGTGTTCACAACTTGGGTTGAAGGGGACAAAAGAGAGAAAGGGCTTGATCCTAAAGGACAAGTTTGTCTTGAAAATGCAGCTGAAAACCTTATGGCTTTCAGAGACTTGGTGTTTGAGCTTAGTCTGGTTACAGAGAATGGTGTGATGTCCATCCAGTACTTTTTATAATGTCCTGTTGCCACAGTGCCTTTTACAGTTCTACAGATCATGACCTGATTTGGATTAAAAAATACACAGAGAGTCTTTATATCTTCACATGAGAAAAAAAAATCAGTTATGCATATTTTAATACTGCATGCCCTGTGGAAGTGTGGATATAGATGAAAGAGGCTTGGCTTAACTTTCTGTGTACACTGAAATTTCTTTTACATAGAATCATAGAGAAAAACCCCAAACTTAGTTGTTTTAAAGTTTTATTGAAACAAAACATGGATTCTGGGGCAATGGAGCAGGGTTTATGTTGGAAATATTGAAGACTAAGGAAAATATTTACTAGATATCCTTCAGTATAATTTAAAGAAAACTATTTAATGACAGGTTCTGTAAACTGAAATTGAACAATTAGTACCCAACAAAGGAAAATCACTTTAACATATTTTCTAGTGAAAATCTGAAGACAAATTAAATAGTAGTATCATCTTATCTGCTCTCTGCAGCAAAAAATCCAGAAAAGGCTAAAAAAAATTGTCTGTAAAACCAACTAATTCTTATTCTTTAAATGAAAAAAGTCATTATTTACAGTAGAGTAAGTGAATCTGGGTACTATATTATCTCTGATTTTAAAATCTGACCTGCTACCGAAGAATTAAATTGTGACTAACTCTAGGACCTTTTGAAGATTAAGTGAAGTAATTCCACAGTCTGTCTAAATAAATAAATACTTGGCATACAGAAGTCCACTCTTACAAACATAACTGGATCACTTTATGAAATTTGACTTTAGGTATATCAAAGTACAATAGTAATCGTTTTTAAATTTTGGGAAAGAAAAGTATCCCTGATACTGAGCTTTATCAGTAAAACCAAAATGAAAAGCTGTGCTTAAAGTTGAAATTATCCTTTATTACTTTCTAAATAAACTATGTTTTATATATAAAGTTTCTGAGCTTCTTTTCACATACTCTTTTGGAAAACTACTTTAAATATTAAACATTATGTGTCCATTGTTCATATTTGAGGACTCTTATCTTTTTTTCCTTGAGTTCTTGGTCTATACATATCCTGGGAAAAGTGCATCATTTGAAATATACAGAAAGCTTATTTTTAGTCATGAATATTTAAACCCAGACAATCCTACCTAAGCCCTCCTGGACTCCATAACCACAAGGGGGCAGAACAAACATTAATCACAGAAGTCCAATTCTACTTTCTCTTAAGAAACTCATTCCTCAAGCTCAGCACCAGATTTCTCTTCCATCTGGATTAAAACATCTTTGCTTTGCTGGAGACATTTTTCCCAAGAAGATTTTTATGTCCTTATCTTTTATAATTACAGTATTTAAAAAAAAATAGAAAAAAGGAAAAAGGAAAGGAAACTATTATATTGTTTTCCAGAAATCTTTAAAGCACCACTTAGAAACCAAGGATGATAAACAAAAAGGGATCATTGCTCTTGTCCTTTATTTTCTCAAATGTAAAAATTCTAGGTTTTCATTTTATTATTGAAACAAAAATAAAACAAACCCTTCAAATTCCTAGAGTTCTCTCAATTGAAGCTTAAAAGTTTTCTTTTAATCCTTTTGATTCAAAACAGGAACTTTAATGTTTAATCCCAACAAGGCAAAGAACACATTAGTATGATTATAATGTGACTTATACTGAGGGCTCAGGAGTTAGTGGTCTTTTCTGTGAATATAGAATATATATGTTAAAGTCAGCAAAATATTTCATGTTAATAATATGTTAATTTTGTTCATTAGTTCATTTCATTTTGATGAATTCCTCCATAACTATCATAAACGTAAAGGCCAAGATATCTGGTGCAGTGGTGAATTTTCTTTGTTAATAATTTGTATTATTTAAGGAAAACCATATCACATACAGAAAGTCTGGCATTTAAATATTGCCAAAGTAGGTTGTGGATTTCAGCACTCACAGTTCTTCACCAAGGAAATACAGCTCAGACAAAAAGGGGGGGAGAGTGGATGGACTAGAAATAATCTGCATCCAAATAGAAGCATGGCCTGTTTACAAACAGAATCTGTTGCAGAGCAGTTGGAGGTTATTTTCATAGAAATGTTAGCAGACCAATTTATGGCTCACATTCATATTTCTCTGCTTGCCAAATCATAAAGTGGTAGCCAGACTGAGATGCGTGCCACCTTCCTTCTGGCTCCCAGGAAAACGCTTTGCTGCGGGCTTCTATGGAGTTTTAATGAGCTGGAGGGAACTGGGAGCATCTGATGCATGGCAGGAGACCAATCTGTGTATTAATACAGTTGTATAAATATATTAAAGCACATAAAAATCCATAATGCTCTGCACATACCTGCTCTGCTTCTGACAGAAATGAAGTGCCGACAGAACCACACATTATTACAGTTCAGCTGATGGCCCGACTGAGAACAATGCTGTGGCTGCTGGACAGACAGGAGGCAAATTGCACTGCCTGAAGGAAAAGAATGAATTTCCTCATCTTCATGTTGTACAAACCATGGCCTCAATTGCAGGCCATCCTCTGGCATTTTTAGAGGACGCTGCTTTCCATACCAAGGTGGAATGAACCTTATCTCAAGAGCACACACCACTGCAGGTGTTGCATATTTTTGGGATTGGGATTGGTATTCCAGATGATTTTGGAAAACTGAAGAAGAGCTCTGTAAAGAAAATAAAAGGAAAGATAATGGAAATAAAAACAAAATTGTGTTTGGCTGAAAGAATGTGGTACTGAAGTACAGGGTGTCAGCTGTCTGCTTTCTAGGAGAGGAGCTAAGGATTTATGGTTGCAATTAATCATCAGCAGTTTCAGGCTGCTTGGGAAAAGACAAACTAGGGACAGTAAAAAAGAGCACAGGAGATCAGATATGTAATTTTTTATTAATACTCCTTTATTTTGCATTGATAGAATCTCACAGAATGAAGTAGATAGAAGCATTGTAAGCTTTTAGACTCCAGAGGGTGAGAAAAAGTACACCCATTAGAATTTATTTAAAGGAAACCAGGAAGGGTAGTACTAACAAATAATGCCTGAAAGGGGTTCTTGAGTAAACAGTAGGGAGAGAAAATAATAAAAATAAAAGAAAAAATTGTGTCTGTTTTCAGATCTGCAAAGTTTGCTTCCACAAGTAAGGGAGTGGTTGATTCTTCATATCCATATTTTAAAAATTATGGCAACAAAAAAGATTTTTAAGGCTCCCACACCACTTAGGGCCAAGGCATCATCAGCCAAATGGCAAACCTATCAGCATGGCAAATAAACCCCTGTTATTTTTCTGCTGTAACTTGGCACTTTCTGGCCACAATATTTTTGCCTTGATTGCAGTTCAGTTTAATACAGTTGGGATGATCTGATAAAAATCGAGAGTGAATATAGCAAAGAGACCATTTTTCATACCACAAAAAGTGAGTCAGATATTGACTTAATGGATTTGGAGAAGGCTTGGATGAGTCATTCTTCTCCTGGTTAATTGATATTGCTAGGACATGCTAAATGTATCCCTAAATAGCGAAATAATTTATAGAATGTGCTTTTCTGGCTGTTAATTGTGCAGCTGGATAACTGCATTTAAAAGCTCATCCAATTCTCTTGAAATCACTAGAAGGTTTTCCACTGACTCAGAGGAAGCTGAAGTAGCTTTTCAGGGACCATTGTCAAAGGCAAGAGGTGATCTGACTGCATAAAAAATTTCAGGATCTTATTACTCTAAATGTGCTGTATCCTTAGAGTTGTTCCAAAGCTCCAAGGACAGAAGAAACCCTCCTTTATCATCCTTTTACTTTTCTAAGAAGGAGATAAATCTGATGTTTGGTTTGTATTTTCTTTTTTAAGGACTCTGACCTTTTCCAATAGCCTTAAAACATTTCATGCATACAAACTTCAGGCCACAGAGCAGTTGACAGTTTAACAGTTTGAATTAGAGCTCATTTGGGATCCAAGACTTACATGGCATTATCTCCTCTTGATGTATGTCTTCTGAAGTGCCTGTATTACAAATATTTACTATAAACTTTGCTGTGATAGTCTCTGTTTTTTTTTTTCTCTGAAGTTCTTGCAATACATGTTATAAACTCAGAGTAAAAAATACAAACAAAATAGTAAAAATTCTAAGAATAATTAAGTAACTTGATAATTCATTAGTTATTGACATGTAGTATTCACCAATCCAATCCCAGGGAAAGGAGGATCATGTCCCCTTTAGTGCTTTTTCAAACAGATATTCTGACTTGCATTAATAATACAATATATAAAAATATAGATGCTAATGTGGGAAAACAGGAGAATAAACACATTCATCCACTGAAAAAAAATACAAAGGTGCTGGGAAAACAAGTCAATTAACATTATCTTGTGCATATAAACCAGAATAGTTTGTGGTATTCTGTTGAAACAGGTAAGTTTTGAAAAGACATGCAAAATAATCCAAAAGGGGAGGGGGGAGGGCTTTGTATTTATATAAATGTCAGCTCTGGGCTTTTTTATTATAGTCAATATTGAGCAGGAAAACATCTGAAGAAAAAGCAGATATATCTGCTTTCTTTTTAAGTTAGAATTTTATTCTATTTTTAATTTTTTCTTTTTTTTTTTTTTTATCAGGACGCCACTAGACTTGAGTTCTGATAAATGGCCAAAGGAAGCAGATTCCAGAGACAGTCCTCAGAATGGCACATTCAAACTGAGACAGAGCTGCTGAACATTCTGCCAGCTTTTCTCAGCTGCAGTAATAGCACTGGGGTCTATCAAGAGCTATAAAGGTCACAAAAACACCTTGAATTGTAGAAGAAAGATGACACAAGGATTTGCCTTAGGATAAAATATTTAATTGTCTGTGTAATGTGAAGTTGTCCATCATTCCAGCTGTAATAGAGCTTGTGGTGTGAAGCTTAGGAAAGAGTTGATTGATCTTCAGCAGGAAAATGTTAGATGATGTGGTCACAGGTCTGTTCCTAGGTGAAGTGATCAGGTATCTGAGGCAGTGCAGCACCAGCAAAGTCTGTATCCCATGGATCTCAGAAGGGGATAAATCACAGAGGCAACCAAGAGAGCAGGGGACTGCACTCCTTTGTGAGCTCCTTTTGTTCATGACAAAACTTGCCAGAACTGCTCATCCTATCAAAATCTGACCAAGGAAACATACAGACTTTGGCTTACCCATATATCACCTTCACATAAATAAAAAAATATATCACATAACTTTTTCAAACACCAGCATCAAGAGGTAAATTTTCTGACCTACAAAATGAGGAACTGAAATTCAGGAGCTATGTAGTTACTGAGCTCCATCACCACAGTCTCCTCTTCCCTACAGAAAGTTGTTGGGTTGACTGTAAGGAGACAAAATTTTGGTCTGTTATATTGAAGAATTTATCAACAACTCAGCATACCTGTCCATATGGAAAGAATTCCATATGGAAGTCTGTATTCACACATCCAGTGTGAATTTAGGACAGTGAAAACTTAGGTACATCTCCAGGCCAGGTTGGAAATAGCTCTGAGCAACTCAGTCTGGTAGGTGTCCCTGCCCAGGGAAAGGGCTTAGAACAAGAGGATTTTTAAGGTCCCTTCCAACTCAAACTCTGCTGCAATTCCATGATTCTCTGTGTATCATTGATCCTTGATTTAGCTTTGCTGAAACAACACAAGCTCTTCACAGAAGTCTTCAGCACCATTCAAGGTGAGTGATTCAGCTTTCTGTAATGAATTAATATTCACTTAAAAAAAAAAAAAAAGAAGTAGAAAATGCAATAAGGGCTTAATAGCACCGTGCTACATCATTGAAGTAATATGCACTTTTGAGTTTTAATCTGTTCATCTTTGGGGGATGAGTGTTACTATAGACAGTGCTAGTTCTGGACAGTGCTTGGAGAATTATTTGAGAAATGAATTAGAGTAATAGAAGAAAATTATTCATCTGCATGTGCAATAGTCTAAGAAAGCCTTTTGCAAGCACAGCATGGAGTAGAAGCCAGAGACACAGTAAAAACCATGAAAAATATTCTGTATAGAAGCTGTATTTGGCTCAGCTTTATCCAATTCTCTGTCAGAGGAAAACAATGATCTTCAGCTTTTGACAGTGTGCACAGAGATTAAAAGGGACAAGCGAAAGCATTACTATCACTATTTGGAGCTCTTTCAGCATATCAAAACCAAAGTACTTAACTTCTGCACCTCAATTATTCTACTGTATCTCTGAAGCACTTTGTACAGTGCCTTATCTACTAAACCAAGAAGGTGCATTTAAAGAAATACCAGACTGAAGATTTTCTATTCCTTCCCTTAGCAAAATCTGGTATCTAGGCAGCTTTATACATTCTCCTATCTGCATCTAATATTAATAGCTTATTCATTATGTCAGCCTCTGGAAAGTTAAGAATTATTACCTTCATTTTACAGACACAGCCAGGTATGGGGGAGCTGGGTGTATGCAGCTTCCCCAGTCAATAGGAGTTGGTTTGCACAGTCCTGCTGAAATTTGATTCATAAACTATTTATCAGTGACAGGAGACAAATAAATTACAAAATCTGGATTCGCAAGCCTTATGAAGAGTAGAACACGGAAAGCAAAATACTTTGCTAGCCACATAGAAATTTGATTCATTTATGACCTTAATTTCTTGCTGTTTTGAAGGAATTTGAGTTAACGGATTAGCTCTTGCACAAGGTTTTATTAAAAAGCCTGGTGTTAAGTAAAAACCCCCATAGTACCACATGAGAAACACCATCCCTTTGGCACTAAAAGTCCTCACCTTGCACTAGCTGCAAACCTTCCTACCTCAGTAACTTAGCAAGCAGAACAATGACATGAGGGTGAGGTGACTGGCAGCACTTAATGATGTGCCAGCAGCGAGCCCTGAACAGCGGAATGCAGCTCATCACCTCCTCCCTCAGCCTCACTCCTCTCAGGCTGACAGCCCTGAAATCATTACACTCTTTATAAATGCCTTGTGACTCCAAAGTCTGCTTACATTGCTGCTCCATGGTCACTAGGACCAGTTCTACCAAATTACTGTATCATCAGGTCATGGTACCTTCCACTAGAAACTTAAAGCACTTTAAACCTTACGGCAAAGGAGGAGTGAACTGTATTAATTGCATGCTTGGTCATAAAACACAAGGTCTATTCTTAGGTAATGCCTTGTCCTTTAGCTTCAATACTTGATAAAACTTTCTGCAAATATTTTAAAATATGCTATTTACCCAAATATCTAATATTAATTTCCTATGTTTCATTCATATTGAGAAGGTTTTCTTGGTGTTTCAAGCCCCGTGTGTCTGAAAAACTAGGCACATCTATTTTTAGACAGGCACAAAGCATTATAATAATATATTATTTGTTATTACAAATAAGGTTCTGAGCTAGAAAACTACATGTATTTCCTTTGTTATCTCTATTGTTAAAATTGCCTCACTACCCTCAAATAAAACCTATGATTCTAATGCTTTACTGAGTTCATTTCAAGGAGTATATTCCAGGTTTCTAGTGAAACCTCACCTCCCACTCAGATGCCAAAAAAGTGTTGACTTGTATGAAAACCCAGCCTTAAAAATGTCAGATACACAAATGTCTAATTATGCAAGGGAATCTTAATCCAAAATATAACTTATGCTACAATCTGTACAGCCTGGTTTGATTTGCCAATTAAATCTATGTGAGATACAGAACTTACTTATCTTTTACAGTTTCAGTGGGAGTGTAATAAAACAACAGGTTTTGAGGAAGACCATAACCTCAATGATGGGTTCTTTTTTGTTAAGTGGAAAACAGAATTCAGTCAGATTGTTTAAGTGACTCAGTCTGGCTTGGAATAGGAAACAAAACCACTAGAATTTTTTTCCTATTGATAAATAGAAAAGAAAGAAAACCAACCCAACAAAACCAGCCAACAATAACCTCCTCCACAAAGATGGGACAAAAAAGAAAGCTTCCTCCTGAATTTCCAGCTGCAGCTACATTACCTCCTGGAGTTACAGGTTCCAAGAGCCTTCAATCTGTTGTCTTTGTCCTAGTTAAATGAACAGAAAAGTGGATGAACCTCCTTCTCCTCCTCTGAAGATTTAATTCTACTGTCCACAGCTTATTACATTCTGGTTGGCTTTCAGTAGCACTCAAAGAGCACCAACACAGACCTTGTGTGGATGTCAAACCCATATAATAACCATGCAATGAATGCACATCCCAAGATGACTTCAAGAATAATTGCAGTTGTATGACTCTATTTGACAGGATAGTGCAGCTGCTTAACATTGTCATTACCTGCACATCACCAGTCTTTATCTGCAGACTACAGATCTCTGCTTACCTCATGCATAACTATTTTCCAGCATGACAGGAGCTTTAAAACAATAATTTTGTAGTCATCAAAGTTGCATGAAAAGCTCATGGCCCTTCGCAAAACATGGTTGTGAAAGATTTTTTTGCACCAAAAAAAGGAAAATGTTTCTTAAGAGACCTGCTACTAGACCTCCTCAGTCTTTGCAAAGACAATTTACACTTGTCAATGATGTTAAAAATCTTAACCCAAGATAGCAATTAATTTATAAGAGGGAAGAAGAGATATCAAAGATAAAGCAGAGATGATGTAATAATAGTATTTTATTTAGCAAATCAATCTATTTATTGAGTAGAACAATTTATAGAGCTCTGATATATTGTCAGCATTTTGACTTCTTGGCTTTCACTATTTATAGTACTGTCCTTGCTGTTATAGTCAAACTGTGATATCTCTACTTATTCTATTTAATATTTATTAATGCTATTTTAACCCTACCATGGCAGTTTGTACTACTTCATTTTCCTTATACCCTATTACCTTTGGAGAAGACTAAATTACTGATAATTCATCACCAGTATCATACACCTTTTTGCCAATTTCTGCATCCAGAATTGTATCAAATTGTCTAAATTAGAAAAGTAGGAAATGAAGTCTGATTTCAGGCCCAAGAATCATTCTCTTACCAGCACAACTAGCAAAGACTACTAGTTTAATCACATCTTTCCAAAAGAAAATCATAAAAGAAAACATGCAAGAAAGTGGCCTCATAGATACAGAAAAAAAGCATTAAAAGCTACTCTCCAGTGTTCAAAATTCATACCCACATCTTAAGTCATAATTTTTTTACCCAATAAATTCACTCTACAGACTTTTCCTGTATTTTCTCTCTTAGATTATTCTCTATTTTTAGTACTAAACTGCAGCACATGGCAACACTTGCTGAGTCCAGTCAAATGTCAGTGTTTCCTTAGTGTATCCTACCAGAGGACCACACCCCACCCTCATTTTTCTCCCCAGTTTTTAATTTAGTTGGAGAAAAACTGTAAGGATGGATTGGTGGCTTCTGGAAGCAGGACTGCTGGGTGCAGCCATTAGGGAGCTCTCCTGCCTCGTGTCTCTTTCGGGCTGGAAATCACGTGTTGGTCCATGGGAAGCTCCTTGCAAAATTCCCGATTGTCACACACATCCTTTATGAAAAATCCTTTCCTTAGGATTTTTCCTCCT
>JAHXMQ010012338.1:6816801-6829166 GCA_020466415.1 Ammodramus savannarum pratensis | reverse complement strand
AAATTGCATGATGTGAATCGAAGGAATCTCCCTATTTCTCATATAGATACCATATATTCTTGTGATACGTCATAACAAAGATTGTTCATATACTTAAATGGAGGTCATTCTGCCATCATTGCAGGTTTGTAAATTTCTGAGAAGGATTTCAGTGTCTGTCTCAACCACATCCCACTGCAGCCTTCATCAAAAGTTATATCTGCAAAGTGGAGGGAGAGTATCACATCTTCACATCAAATAGGGACAGTAAAATCCAGAAATGCCTGAACTGCTCACGGAGTAGAAAACAGAAAAATGGCTGAGAGAATTGAGATCATTCATCCTGAAGAAAACTGCAGCCTTCCAGTACCAGAAGGGAGCCTATTTACAGGGACCTGGAGTGACAGGACCAGGACAAAGGGGAATGGCTTCAAACTGTCAGAGAGTAGGTATTGGGAGTAAATTCTTTACTTTGACTGCAGTGAGGCCCTGGCACAGGTTGCCCAGAGAAGCTGTGGCTGCCCTAACCCTGGAAGTGCCAAGGCCAGGTTGGATGGGGCTCTGAGCAACCTGGTTTAATGAAAGGTGTCCCTGCCCATGGCAGGGGGTTTAGATGAGATGATCTTTAAGGTCCCTTCCAACCCAGGCCATTCTATGATTCCATGCCACGAAACCACAGGCAAGCCTAACAGTGGTCAGCTCAATAGGGTCAAAGGCTCAAGTACAGCAGTGAAATAAAATAAATAACAAGAGCTACGACTGAAATAAAATAAATAACAAGAGCTATTTTCAAAGGAGCAAGTGTAACAAAGGGCCCCTCCTTCTCCATGTCCCTTCTGTTATACTTGTGTGCATAAATGGCCATACACACCTTAAAAAACTCTAGAGGGGTGCCAGAAAACAGCAAATATTATGCACAAGAATAATTTTTACAAGTTAGGCACAAAGTTTTAACAATGAGGTCATCTTTGATATGGATGCAAATGAATTTAAGATGTTTCATAGCAAGCAGTTCCCACCCAGGGGATGTAAACAAGCTACTCCTGCAATAACAAAGCATTTGCTTGGCATCTAGAGCCTCTTAAGGGGAAAAAAGAGAGAAATCATAGATTTTATGAAATGCCTTATTAGAAGACATTCCCAGGGGGAGAAGGGGTGTGGAAATGCAGAAGCAGTGTCAAATGCAGTAAGCTAATAAAAAAAGCAAATAAAATCCATATGTTTTAAATAAAGCCTAATGCATTATTTATAAAGAAGGTCTTTCTCTCACAAAGAAAGTTTAATGCATCATCCTGTTTACTCTATTTTACAGCATCAATTAGGAGAGATTCTCTTCCTCTCCAGTTAGTAATACATCTCCACCATACAAAAAAAAATTATTATGAGGTTTAATAACTTGATGAGAGATGTGTAAAAGTGAATCAGCAAGACTGAAAGAAAATCAGCATGTGAGAAAGGAAAAGTGATTCCTTTATTGTGAAAACTAATTCAATTTACAATGACTAGGTGATGGCAGGCCTGTTTTTCTCTTGTGGACCAGTTCACCTAAGATGTGACTGTGGGAAGGAACAATGGAGGAGGTTGATGCTGGTTCTCAACTACCTCCAGTCATTTCCTTCTCCAGAAAAGGACTGGATAAACTGTGGTCTCTGGGTTTAAAAGCATCAAAAAGCAGAATTTAGAAGCATACATGGATTTATCATTTTTTTCTAGTTGTAGCTAGTCCTTAGGATAACACCTAGCTGGGCTCAAAGCCTGTGCTACACAGATCTAGCTGGGCTGTAACTGAATTTTAAGTGGTTTTAATATGAATTTTTAATATTTTTTAAGCTAAGAAAAGGAAACAGTTCCAAAGACATCCTTCCAGAAATATTTTACTGGGTGCTCTATGGACATATTTTATTCTTATAGATTTGTCTTGTGCTTTTAAGACTGTCCTTTCTTTTCTTTTTTCCTCCAGCTGCTGTAGACACCTAAAAACACAACAATGTCATGCCAGCAGGCAGATGCAAAAATCATCATGGACCATTATTAACTCCATTATTAACTGGTAGTGGAGTGTTCACATGACATGAGTAACTCTAAGGAGAATAGACTAGTTTGAAAACATAATGTGTATGATGTGACAGTTTTGAACCTATTCTGTCCTTAAGTGTTCTTATTCAGTAGTCTGCTCTTAAAATTACACAGATTTGGGTAAATAGGTGAAAACTTCAGCTCAAGTAAAGTATTTTTTTAAATATCTTTTAAAAATTGTATCAGAGAGCTTTTCAGAGACTTTCAGATTGAAAGAGCTTTTGAGACTTTCAGATTTGGGTTGTTTTCCTCTGCATCACATTTTCTTTTTCCCCGACCTCACCATATCAATTTACTAGCAAGTGTGGTGATAACTTCCACTGAGCAAGAATTGAAATGATAACTTTTCAGGAAAGTCCTTTGAGAAGATGCACTTATTCCAGTTGAAAACTCTAATTGCATGCTCCACATGATGGCACAAAATCAGGTATGGGAAACACATTTGCATTTACATTTCAAATATACTCCATAGACTTTTATATTTGAAAGACTTCATTTCCATCTTCAAACCTCTGTTCCTAATGTTCCCTAAGAGGCTAAAATCTACTAGGAAGATTTATAGGGAGCAAGCAAGGAATCCTGGTAAGTACTGGTAGATATGCTTTCAGCAAGTAGAGATACATATATCTCATCAGCTGCAGAATCCACAGGGCATGTGTGAGGAGCCTCCAGAAATGAGCCCTTTCAACTATGCTAAGAACAAACTTGTCACCTCTGCTCAGGTTTCTCCCTGGCCACATAAAATCTCAATTACATTTATAGAGTCTCTGCCTCATTATTCGATCAGTGGTTAGACTGGCTTCCACTGGGAAAAAAAGGGAATATGGGGCACATGGAGGAGGCCCAGAAGATGTTAGAGATGTGTGACCCTGGCAGATGTGTAAGGTTGGGAATAATCCTCAATGGCAGATACAGAGATATTGTATTAGTGGGGTAGGAAGGAATGATGAACCTGACTCCATGTTCTCAGAAGGCTAAGTTATTATTTTATGATACTGTATTATATTAAAGAATACTATATTAAGTTATACTAAAGAATACAGAAAGGATACAGACAGAAGCCTAAAAAGATAATAATGAAAACTCGTGACTCTTTCCAGAGTCTTGACACAGCTTGATCCTGATTGGTCAAAAGTCAAAACAATTCACATGAAACCAAATGAAACAACCACCCATTGGTAAACAACCTCCAAACACATTCCACATGAGCAAAACACAGGAGAAGCAAAGCAGATAATTATTGTTTTCCTTTTTCTCTGAGGCTTCTCAGCTTCCAAGAGGGAAGGGATTTTTCCACAAAGAATGACTGTGACACAGAGATGCAAAAGTAACATGTGCCCCACTGCCTGAGGTCACTTAACAGCTCCAAATCCTCGGATCACCCCAAAACATGCATGTTATGTAAATGTACTCGAATTTTAGGGCTCTCAAAATAAATTTTTAATACATTATCAGCCCCATGCACAATAAGATGTCAGTAAACCGAAAGCTCTTTTTAAATTAGTTAAGTCAGTTAACAAATCACCAGTTATAAATTACTCTTTCAAGTTCTTCTTTTTTCCTTCTTCTCATTCTTACTTTTCCAATGGTTACAAATCTATCAAAGTCCCCAGTTTGTCCTGAACTCGACTCTCTCTAATTCAATTAATTATTTTTTTCCTTAAACATCCATGATCCAGGATGTTATGAATAACTCCTACTTCGGTTTGGAAAATGGATACAAGTAGAATTTACAGGTAGGCTGAGGAGCTGGGAGACAACATCATCTCCTTTCACTTCTGCATCCCAGCCCGTCCCCACTCCACACTTGGGGCTGTTCAGATTTGCTCCTGGCTATAGGCTCTGCTGTGTAAGGACTTTTGTTTGGGTCTTGAAAACTACTGAAGATGTTTCAGACCGAAGGAGAAACTATTAGACAGAAACTATTAGATAGAAACATCAGTGCATGCAGGTAGTTCATTTTTTTATGTGAAAAGAAAAATTCACAGAAAGCGTCTAAACATGAGTGTATAAACATTTAAAATACTTCTATCTCTGTATAGTAAAACATAAACAAAGTTATAGGAAAAAAGCAATTATTGAGCTAATAGCTTCTGTAAAAACTTAGTAAGCAAATAGATTGAGGTTAAAAAATAAAAGCTGGAATTTAATTTAGAAAATATTTAATTATGCCCCATTTTAATAATTTTTGAATGAAATATTTCATAATATTAAGTGTAAAATGAATATCAACTTAAAAATTTATTATCAATTTAATAATTGCTTTGCCAATAATGTAATCAAAGTGTACCTTATCAAAAAGTTCTATGGTAAGGTCAACACTTATGAGAAGACAAACTGAATCATTGGAATTTTAGTAAAATAACACTGAAATGCTTTATTTTAATTAGGTTAAATTTCTTTGAAGCTATATCTTCCATATACTTTTATTTTAATCTTAATATTTTATTGCTAAATTGATAAATACCAATTTCCTGTACAATGCTAAACCCATTGAGAGTCTTTAGACTTTTCTGGGGCTCCTGAAATTGGCTTTAGAGGTTTTATTCCAATTGAAGCCTTGGGATCTTATCTCAACATTGACTATGACTTAAGGGGATAACAAAATCATAAAGAGAAAGTATGGAGAGGTGTAATAGAGGTATCATTAATGAGAAAGTACCATTAATGTATCATTAAAATCAAGGACATTATGGCAGAGAGTTAGCTATTTCATCAATGAGTGTCAAGGAGCTTAAAGGAGTTTTGTTCAAAGAAAAGAAGCCAGCTGGGAACTGCCCCCTAAGTTAATTTATGGGAGTGACTAATAATGGGTCCAGCCAAAAAAAAAAAAAAAAAAAGATGGTCACACATATTAATGATTCAAATTGTTTTCCCTGGTTCTCTACACTGTAAACATAAGCCTAAAGAACAATTTACAGAAGCTGGCTTCCAAAGTAATTTCAAGAGTCTGAGGATTTTTTACTGAAACCTCAGGAACTATCAAATCCTCAGGTCATTGTATTCATCTGACTCCACTCAATAATAAATACTGTGGTTCAACCAATAGTGACCTAACAAGTCAGTTTTAAGTTTTTAATTTAAAATAGAAGTTCAAAGAAGAGCAGAAAAATTGGAACAATGACAAATCCAAACTATTTTGAAGATTCATTGTCTTTTGGCAGGATGTCCTTAAATTTCAGGTTAGAAAAATGTGTATTACAAAGAAAAATCACGAAGTCATTTTGCCCAGTATTAGCATAATACTTATCTTGATTGCTTTCATAGACATTGCACCCAGGTATCTTAATTTGCTTTGTACTACAAAATAGGAAAAGAAAGAGAAAATTCTAGCTAGTGATTTATTCAAGCATTAAGGTAATACAGTTCTGGGCAATTATAAATACCTATGTGTGTTATTACCACTAAATCAAAAAGTGTCTTCTGCCAAAAAGGCTGAACTCCCTGAAAGCCATTTCTGATGAATCAGCAGGAGATAACAGCAGAATTACATGAGACACACCATTCTTGGGGGATCTAAAATCAATACTTTCTCTGTGATTTCAGCCTCTGCTGGCTCCACAAGTAAAATGCTAAAGTCTGTAGTTCTACACTAAAAATTAATTTGGCTCACTGTGTCTGAGGCTTAAACTTCAGCCACACAGTTAATGATGCATGATATCACTAATCACTTCCTCTATGAAATAGCAAACTGTAGCTAAAAAATAAGACATGAGATGACAATTGCTTATGAGGTTAGGAAGAAAAATGTTTTGAGGCCTTGGCACTTTCCCAATGATTACTCCTTTAAATAAATTTTGGAGATCCCTCTGTGCATCACAACTGGCAAATATTGTACTCAATTAATTTGACAGTACCTGTTTTGGCAACATTTTCCCTTCAAATAAGAGGAAAAAAACTCCTTCACATTTCAAAGACATGCAAAATGCAGCCTTGTGATAAGAATGTTACAGCACTTACTCTTCTATTCTAGTTTGTCCCTATGGGTCAAGTGAAGTATTCTGAAGAAATCTGCTGCTTTCTCCAAGTGCTTAATTATTTTTTTTTGCTTTCTGTAACCCCACAGAGACAGTGCTACTTTGACTGCCCTTACCAAGCAACCTAAACAAGGTATAATTGACCTTTTCTAACCATTACCATGTTCTTGGGAAAAAAAACCTCAAAATCATTTTCTTTGTAGAATGTTAATTTAAGAGAGTAGAGTGATAATAAAGCATTTCAGGAAAGTTCGGTATAATTTGTTATTTAGAAACGACATTCAACACAACATCATATAGCAACTTCAGGGCTTTATCCCAGCCTTCAGGGCTTTATCCCAGCCTTACTTAAAAAATAAAAAACTCAGATATTTGTTCAAATCTAGAGGACAAAGATGACTTAAGAGTTCTTGGCTTGGTTCTCAAGCACTATGACTTAATTTTTGTACCTATTATCCTGTTTGAACCTGATGTCACAGGACAAAGGAGTTACCCACCATAGTGGCAGGCAGGGTTTAAAGTTCCAGAGACAAAGATGATACTTGTTACTTTTATCATCTGAGTAAGGAGCATTGGATTCAATAGAATAGAGACAAGAAAAGAAAACTATTGTGCACAGGTTCTGACCTAAATATCCTTCTTATAGCTTCTTCCATTGAACATTTGCCAGAGCAGGACCAAGTTCATGAAAGGGAGACACATGGTGATCCCTCTTTACATCATCACTGCTGAGAAAAATCACTCCTATAGTAAGGCATAACAATAGATAACCCAGATGTTTACCAATAGGTAGTTTCCCCCAATTTTTTAGACAAAATTGGAAAGAAACCAAATGCAACAATTGAAAGACCATGCAAGACCATAGGAAAGACCATCAAAAACCATAAGAAATTTGACTGGTGCACAAGTGACCTTTATTAAACACAAAGTCATTGTGGCAGGTCTAAGCTAAAGTTATTTTTTAGAGGAAGACCTAGCACATTATTTTATTTAGACTACTGTGTTATCTTCTGGGGTCAGAATCCTTTTAGCATTTTTTTTTACCATTTTTACTCATGATCTGCTTTTAAGACTCGTTCCTTCCTTTCATTTTGAGAAAGCTTATCCTCTGCAGGTACTTTAATGAAAGAAAAGCTGATTGTTTGAAAACCCAACTTGATACTTATCATGTTGACAGATGGTATTAATTTGTGGTGAAATTATACTGTACTCTTACTCATAATTGACCCTAGAACTGGAGATGTTGGCTAGTGAACTGCATTAGGTATACTATAGATGCCAAGATTACAATCACTGAAATAAAGCTTACTTCAGGAAATATTTGAAATAAAATGCACTGCCTGAAAAATCAGTTTAGTAACTAGTCCTGTCAGTAGTCAAAATTGCTACATTATACAGGTATAATTGTAAGAAAGAACAAAAATCTTTTCATATTGAATAATAATCTCTAACAGTTATTAAATCAATATATTTATATGGCAAAAGAATAAAGATAATACACTGCAGACAATCAATGTAAATGGCAAGTCAGCAAACATCTTCATCTTTCTGTGTTTTATAAGATAAATGTGGTAAAAATAACAAATAATGACTTTGAAAATCATTGGTAGGGTTGGTTTTCCATGTAATGCCATCTCACAAAAATCTGAATATTAATTAATAGAGGGAATGAGAATGTACTCTTATACAATTGAGTTCAAAGAATAAATTACACCTTAAAATACTGGAATGGCCTAAGAAAGTTTCATTAACTCAGCCATATTGCATATTATGAACTTGTTCAAATGCATGCAGTTAATGAAGAGAGCTCAACTCAGTTTAGTGTTTTTCCCCTCTATTTTCTTGAACACAGCTATATTTTTAAATTACAGAGCTTTAGATTTAACATTTTTTGTATTTATCTATACTTCCACTCCCTTCCCAGAAGTGGAATGTGAATAATCAATTCCATTATAGTCAGTAAATTTTACTGATAGTCCCAGAGATTTCTCTGATATCACAGTGCTAATATGGTAATAACATTGCCACTCTGTACATATTTGTGTGGTTGTTCCCCTCTGCAGAATACACAAGATATGAAAGGCCTCAGGTCTAATGCATACTCTGATTAATCAGTCCTAATTTGACTAAAAATGTCTCAGCCTTGAAACACTTTTCCTTAAAATTCCTGTGTAAAATATACAATTTTTTAGACAAAAACAGTTTTTCTGTGTTATGGTATTTTTTACTGTGTCATTGCCCAGCCAAGAATTTCACCTCACTTACTAATGGATTTTACATTGTCATTTTAAATTTTATGGTAAAAAATTACAGATTTTTCTCTTTAATATGTTTCCTATGTGATGAATGTTCAGCCTGTAATGATGGCTTTAGGAAAGGCTCTTAAAAATATGTTTAAACCTCCTTGAGACCTGGATCTTTCAATGGGAGAAATGAGGAAAAGATCCTTGTTGTAATTTGGGATGCTGTGGTTCCTTCCAGTGAGGAATTAGACTTGTACAGAACAAGACAATGTATCATGGATGGAGGGGGAAAAAAACCAAAAAAAACCAACACTCCAGGAAAGAAAAAACAGAGAGGAACACCTTTAATTTGACCACTGTTAATGTGCATCTCACAAGAAGGTAGAAGCAGACAGAAAGACAAAAAAAAGGGAAGTAAATATGTGAAAACACCAACCCTTCTCATTTATGTTTCAATCAGCAGGCTTAGCAATGATAATGAAAAGCAGAAAGGTGAGAATGTAAAATTCACATTAGGTGAGAAATACTGCAGGAATAAAGAAAACACAGGTAAGAAAGTAAAGGGGTGCTTGATGCAGCTAAATGTCTGTCAGAGCTTTTCATTACAGCAGCTGTACAACTGTAAAAGAATATAAGCAGGAAGACATTTGGAAGACCATAGAAAAGCTTAAGAAAGTGGGGCAAAAATGAAACAAATTGAAAATACAGAAGAAACACACAGGATGTAGGGAAGTGAAGGACAGATACCACTTGACTGAATGATGGTAGCAATAAATCCACGAGTGAGAAAAAGGATAGGAAAGAAAAAATTAATGCTTTTATCTCATCTATTTCTTTAGCAACTGA
This sequence comes from Ammodramus savannarum pratensis, assembly GCA_020466415.1. NCBI lineage: Eukaryota > Metazoa > Chordata > Aves > Passeriformes > Passerellidae > Ammodramus > Ammodramus savannarum. The sequence continues at coordinate 6,820,045 of JAHXMQ010012338.1, read as the reverse complement.
GCAATAAAGAAAAAAATAAATGAACTAATATGAGAACTCTTATTTTCTTAAGTATAGCTTTCTTTTATTCCTGTTTACTTGAAAACCCATTAAATTAAAATATGTATGAAGAAAAAGGAAAAGCTGTTAGTCTAAAGCCATGTACAGCAAGGTTCAATTTGAAGAGCTTTTTTTTGTGGCCAGGTTCCAAAGAGCAGTCAAATGGGATTTACAGTGCCAGTCTTGACAGGATCTTAAGCATAGCAGCATTAGAAAGCTGCCACCATAACTTCTGGTGTAAGGATGGCTGCAGTAAGTTGTAGGCTACAATTAAAGCTCATTTGTTTCTCCTTCCTTCTCAGCATTGGAAAGGTTAAGGACATAGGGATCTCAATGCCACTAAATTATCTTTCTGGTTCAGACTACCCATAAATACCATGGAAAAGCTCAAGCAGTTTTCTTTTTTTGCCTTTGAGGGGGAATTTTTTCCATTAGACAGTGTTGAAAGGACAGAAAAAGAGGGAAACATTATGAAATCCAGTACAGTTGAGTTTTATTTAGCCAAAAGACCTCCTTTAGATCTTGCTGTTCTAGAGATCATTTTCCTTTAGTCTTTTCTTTAAAAAGTCCAACCTCTGCAAAGTGTTGGGACTTTTATTTCGCTGTTGTCATTCTTGTCACAAATTGTAGAAAATCAGAAATACCTGTGTATATTCTTTTTTTTTAGAAAATATGAACTGACAAAATGTGAGTAAGATCCTGGGCAATAACTTGCCCTGAATATCACCAGATTCTGTTTGAGAAATAGCATTTCAGGCAGCTGATAGTCATAAACTCATCAGAATCTGAATTCCCATCAGCTGACTTAGTAAGAATTTAATAATGCATAATGCATTATGCAACCTAAAAAACCATTAGCTGGGTAGTTCAAGAAGATAGAGTTATCCTATTCTGTTGGATTCTGACAATGAATCATCACTTCCTTCATATTACGTGTTCCTGGGTGCCTATCTGGTTGATAAAAATCTGAATCTGGAAGGAAAGTGCTTCAGGCCATTCTAACATAAGTCTTACAACATTAAAAATATGTCAGCTGTAAATTTTCCATTATGATTTTGGTCTGGCAAGAGACACTATGACAGTCTGAATACAGATTTAAAAATTTTATAAGCTTAATATTGTCAGCTAAACCAATATTATATTTTTCCATGCCCAGTACTGAATTTTCACTTCAGTGCAGTCTCAGGATGAAGAATTCCTAGCAAAAGCTACTCAATGTCACGTCCGTGCTGAGATAAATTATTTGCACTGGAGCCCAGAGCAACCAGCATTGTTGCTGGCCTCAGGATACAATGTAGAAAACACATTTTGACATAGTTTTCCTGACATGGTTTGCCTGTATCTCATTAAATAAATATAAACAAGAATCATTTTCGGTCTGCTCAAAGGTAGGAACAAAAAAACAAAATGAAACTACAGCTGGTAATAGACTGAAAACATCCTAGAGAAAGGCAAGATACCAGTGGCACTGTAAATTCTCCAGGGGAATAAATGGGGAGGGGGTAAAATCAGAGTTTATGGACTCCTTTACCCTGGCCATCTACTCTGAGGAAGGTTTCTTCAGTCCATCCTACTGTCCAGCCTCTTACAACTACTCTGATGTTATAATTCAATTGTTTTACTTTTCTAGGGGCCTTTTGACAGGAGAGTTTTCTAGAAGCTGTTGTTATGGAATGCTTAGGCTTCAGGTTTCCAATGTTCTGTTTTGTTAGAGGAAGGCTTGAGTAATGCTGATTTATGTTACAGGGGATTAGCAGCCACTGTTGAAGGAAATTCAGAAAAATGGGTTCTGTAAAATAAGTAATAAAAGAAGGTTAGGAACTGAGATAATTTAGAATTATATTTGGGTTGAAAAAAATAAAATAATGATCTATGAAATATGAAATTACAAAGTAATGTCAAAGTACTTCAGAAAATACTAAGTTATGATAAAAAATGACATATTAATTCTGCATGACATCCCTCTTTCTCTTACAACACAGCTTCACCTATGCTTGCTAGGAAAAGGATATTGTTTTTATGAAGAGATAATATCCTTAACAAAATCCATCATTTTCCCTGAAAGATAAGAATTTCTATTGACACCAGGAATTGTATAGAGGTCAAGGAAACACTGGGGTGCCTTCTTAGAGGACCTTCATGGTACTGCATCTGTAGCAATTCTTATGATAACTAAATATTTATTGTGTAATTTGTATACAGTACTTAATAATGTAATATGTGTGCATATTATCTCTGTGTAATTTATTTTGAATACTTTGATACACTGCTCATCCATTTTCTTTATAATTCTGTGGTCTGAGGTAAACACTGCAGGGAAACGAAGAAAGGAAAAAACCCAACATTTCACATAGACCTATAAATAAAACAAAACTAAATTTTCTCTGAACTGCCAAAGGTAAATGCTTTTACAGACAAATTTGTAATTCCATATAATAGTTTCAGTGGTTTACATGTTTTTCCATGGCTGTAGCACTATAAATGTGACTGCTTTAATGAAGCCTCTCATCTTCGGGCAGAGTAGCTGAATGCTGTCCATGTCCATTTTACTGCCCTGACTTGTAAATGTTGTACACCTCGTTATTCAAGCTGCAGGTAGCAAACTACCTGTGAATTATCAGCTTTGCCAACAGGTAGAGCACAACAATGATTTAATTGCCTTCGCCTTTGGCATCCTTCACCCTCCAGGGATGGCAACTGTTATTCCAATTGTAAGACAGAGCAGCTACTTAGTGGTCTTTCACCTGGAAAAGGATGAAGAATGTAAGTGTTAATTAATCAAAAATTGAGTCTGTCAACTGCTTTTTCTCCAACCCTTAAGATTAAAACGTTCTTCTGGAAGAGTCTGCAAAACCTCGGGGTATGAGGTCACTTTGTGGTTTTTGAAAATTGTGTACAGGCCACTGGTAATTAAAAGGTGACCAGGCAAGGAAAGTATTAGAGGTGAGGAAAAAATTATTAACAAGGTAATAATATTGCTAAATTTTTTTTAGCAATTTCCTGGAAATCACTTCTCACAAACACAGTATCCCTAGGATCTGTGCCCTGGATGGGCTGTTAGGTGTCCTGAGCTCATCTTTGGTTGAGCAGTGATTTCTAGCAGAACCACTGAAAACACTGCAGCAGGCTGGCAGGGCAATCCCCCTCCAGGCAGCTCCAGCCAGGTTTTCCTTTTGTTATGATTGCCTCTCGCAATTAAAAGATA
>JAHXMQ010012338.1:6789499-6816701 GCA_020466415.1 Ammodramus savannarum pratensis | reverse complement strand
TCCCGTGCTGTGTGAACTTTTCTTGACCTGCCTGCAGTTTCATTTCTCTTGCTTCTGCTGTGACAGCAGTTTCTCAAACTAACTTAGTGTCCATAGCTAATTTGCCCTGCTTTTGTTCGTCTTGTGTGATACAAGTTCAGTTTTTATGGCAACAAGTGCAGAGCAAACTACCTACAACACAGCCAGTGCAAGGAAACACAGTCTTGTGATGACAGCAAAGAGGCAGAAAGGTTTAAAATTGTAACAAAATCCATAAAAAAATAATCCAAAGTGGATTGTAGACCAAGGAAGAAGCAGCAAACCACATCAGCATCATCCTCCTGTTAGTAAAGGACTCCAGATGCTGAGGACTCCCACAGCCCATGTCCCCCCTCTCAGCACCAGCACAAAAGAGCTGACCCCAGGATCCAGAGGAGCAGAGGGAGAGTGAGCATTGCTCCAGGAGATGGGGCATGTGCATTGAAAAACTTAAACTGCACTATTTTTCTTTATGTGACAGTTACATCGGGATTAGCAATAATTAAAATTAAGATTTCCATTGTACTAACAATAAATTTTTGGTTTTATGTACATACAGTTATGTACGTACATGGTTTTATGTATATACAATCTGTACATACAATTGTACATACGAACAATGTACATATCAGTCAGTTACTTGCAATTATGTACATACAAAATACAATGCTGCATCTTCACCCATAAAAAAAATTATAAGAGGATAAAATCTTGGCTTCATGGAAAAATATGCAGAAACTAATTCCTCTTATCTTATTAGATTCAGAATTTAAATGTATGCTCCTGTATATGAAGAATTTTATTATCTATGAAAAGATTTAGATAATTTCACTGCTTTTACCAATCTAGTCACTGTCAAACTCAAATAATAAGAGTTTGTTAAACTTTTAGAAACTCTGCTCTCTAGAAACATTTTGACAATGATGTCAGTCTTTTTCTGCATTGAAAACATATTAATTTCATCAAAACTCTTGAACTGGGATATGTCTCTTGACAGGGATGAATCTCTGATCAAAAAGAGCAAGGAGAAAATAAGAGAGGGAAGAAACTCAGAAACTACTGGCTAATTTGTTCCTTTCTCATGAATTTGAATCTCTCTTGGGAGTTATTTTTCAAAAGCAGAGATTGAGTCTATAGCAATCAAAACCCCTCAGTTAAGACATGGAATATTCATGTTCAGATTCTGTCCCCAAAGCTGTACCACTGTGGGACTGGAAAAATGTTTGACGGGGCTAGATTTCACAGGAAAAGTAAACTTGCAACTTGAGAAGAAAGCTAAAAATTAGTCCCATAATGCACTAATTCTAGCAGAAATACACTACTTGCAACATCTTTTACTTTGAGTTGTCACTACAGTGTCATATAGATTAATCTTTATGAAAAGTTCAGCTCATTCTCTTCTTTGAAAAATAGTGTCCTATATAATTATAAAAAGATTCCTGTTATATCAATTAGATCAGTTTTAAAAACAAAGTGAAGGGAGAAGTAAGTTTTTATTTTACAGCAGATTTATTCCCATCCCAGAAATCTTAAAGATAACTCCACTATTTAGAATTTATTTAGAAGGCTGAGAAATCATCTCTTTAAAAAATCATCAATGTGTAAAGATAATTTCTGAAATGTTAGAGAATATCCACATTAAAACCAGTTGTATATGTTTGTTCTCCAAACTTTCTTGCACATTTTCTTGAAAACAAGCTCTGGTGTGCATAAAGTTTAGAAATAAAGAAATACAGGTGAAAATTTAAATATATACTGATAATACCCAAAAGAAATACAGGTGAAACTTAAAATAAATACTGATAATGCCCAGTATCTGCAGAGGTCATGGTGCATGAAAACATTTAGATCTACCTCACATGGCTGTACCTGCTGGCATCATGTTGCCTTGAGAGGTTTCTTACAAAGAACTCTTCTACCAGAAAAAGGGTGGGTGATGCTCAGTATATTTTGTCTTGCAATTGAGAAGTAAAATTAAAAGTACTTTTACCACACAAATATTCTACTGTTTGCTCTACTCTGTTACACAAGGTGTCTTTTTAGGAAAAATGCTTCAAAGTATAAAGTGTCCTTGAGAAACTATGGTGAAACAACTCTATAAAACCCAGACAAAGTCAACCCCAAAGAAATCCTAAGCCATAATACTCTGGCCACCCTAAATCAAGTTCTGTCAGAAATCCAGTGCTACTGCTCTATGCTGTAGCCCATACCAAATACAACATTTACACATGTGTTTGCACATCACCATCTGTATTATTTTGCCCCTTCTGTACTTAATGAAGGTTTGGGAATGAAAGCCTTGACAGAAAGTTCAGAACAGATATACCAGAAGCAAAAATAATAGCAACCTTCAGAATTAATATAAATTTGAAAACGCCTCTGGAGAGGATTGGGTACTAATTTTATCTGTGTGTCTGTTCCTGGCTCCAAGAGTGACTCACAAGGTGTAAGCCTTGCTGGGGAAACCTCTGCTGCCAAAAAGACACCAAGGACTGGGATGCAATCAGGGCTGTAGCTCCAGGGCTGCAAATAACTAACCTGTTAGAAAAGACAGAGGCTCCTAGGCCACACAGCTCAGGCATGTCAGTTCTTCCCTGGGGTACATGGCAGGATTTTCTATTTTAATTTCAAATACTGCAGGCTATACAGTTCCAGATGTATCCAAGAAAAATCAGCTTCAATCACACTTTTACCATAACTCTTAAACCCAGAAAGGGCTGAGCTGCACACACAGAGTGACACATTCATTCTCTTCCCTTTCTGCGTGTTTGAAAACCCAGACTACTGAATTAAACATTGGATATTAATAAGTATAAAGAGTAGCAGTACAATTCTACTTACTCTTCCCTTTTACACATTCCTCCAGGAAAAAAAAAAAAAATCCCAGCTAATTAGAGTTTATGAGAGCTATGGAGCACTGCTCTGGGTGTTTTATTTCAAAGGTCACTTATAGTACAGAATTTTATTGCAGCTCAGGAGAATGAAAAATGTAAAAAGTTCCTTTTGTCACTATAGGGGTATGATAAAAGTTTGCTTGAGAACATATTTGAGTGGCATGTAAAACACGTACAGAAAAGCATGTCATAGCATTGGACTGGGAAACAAAGAATTCCTTCATATTACTTTTTTTCATTTCCTTCCTGTTTAAGAGTTTTGCAGATAAAGCTTTCTTCTATGTTGTGAGTAATTACAATTCTGAAGAAGAAACAACAGGATTGGTAAAAAAATTACTATTATTTACTTTAGAGCCAAAAGAAATGGCTCCATTATTTCAATTTGTCACTTTATTTATGTATTTATGGATGTATGCATGTATTTATTTATTTATCTATTTAATGTGAGTGTTTTTATTGAAGCCTATTTTTATTGGCTCTATAACAGAAATTACTGTGATGGCATACCTTTCTATGGTTAATGCTTTTAACATTTTTTTTTACTGTCAAAGTAATGTAAATGCACAGCCTATTTGACACATGAACATTTTGTTCAGCATGCTGGGTAGTAAATTTGGTATTACTGATATCTACTGCCTTCCCATTTTTATTGGTGTGACCAGTGTTTGCTACAATGCAGAATTTAGATTAGATTTGTCTTTTCCAAAAATCAACAAGATTGATATACTCTTGACTGACAACTCAAAAAGGAGAGAAAAATATTTTTCCCTTTTTCTGATTTCTGAGTACAGAGAAAAAATATTTGGGTAATTCTGAGGATTGTTGAATGGTGCAGTTAGTGATATTTTTATCACATAAGAGCTTTCTACATCTATGTTTTCTCTACAGAAGTATTTACAGCTATTATTTCCAGATATGCTGGTTCTTTTCAATTTGGTTGAAGTCAAGAGGAGATGGAGATTTGGGGAAACCAGGCTCAAGTGAAATATGCACTATGCAGAAGAATATGAAGACCAGCTGAGAAAATTGGGGTTGTTGAACCTGGGGAAGGGAAGGCTCCAGGGACAACTTATATCAGCCTTATATCAATACCTAAAAGGACACAGAAAAGGGTCCTTTCCATAATGATATATAGTGGCAGAATGAAGGGAAATGGCTTAAAACTGAAAGAAAGCAGGTTTAAATCAGATATTAGGGAGAAATCCTTTACTCTGTGTGTCCTGAGGCCCTGGAACAAGTTGTCCAGAGAAGCTGGGGATGTCTCATTCCTAAAAATGTTCAAGGCCAGGATGGATGGAGCTCTGAGCAGCTTGGTCTGGTGGAAGGTGTCGCTGCCCATGGCACTAAATTGGTAAGGAATATAAATAACTCTTTATTCTCACAAGTTCTGGCAACATATTCCCATCTCAAACCCCTCTTCAACAATATATTCCCATATCCTAGCTGGGACTGCTGTTGATAGGAGTAACAATGTAGGGTATCATATCCAGCCTTTCCTCTAAACTTCTATAAAAGCATATAGAAAAATTAATTTCTATAACTTTTTACTTTTTCACTCTGTGTTTTCTTATTGAATGATCTCTAGTTTACTTTTAGGTTTGGATTTGTTTCCTAAACTGGAATCCTTGGAAATAATTGAAAGATTCCTACCACTCCCAGAGAAAGACTTTGCAACAGGGATCAGTTGTTATGAACAAATATGAAGAAAAACCATGAAAAACTGATCTATTTTTCATCTTGTAGGGAGAATTCATATTCCATAATGCATCTGTTTATTAGTTAAACAATAAAAAATATATAAATTTTTAACTTATGTGTCACAAGACAGACACTTAAATTATGAATTTTTTGCTTTAGAATTCCTATTAAAATCCTGCATGCAGAGGTTTTTTGCCTTCCCTTTTGCTCCAACAGGATACTGGAATCTACTACCGCAATGTTTAAAATGTTCAAATACAGCTGCTAAATAAATCTTTCGGGAACAACAAAATAAGTGAGAACAAGAATAAAAGTATCATAATTCCTCTTGAGTTATATCTTACTTTAAATTTATTTTAAGAACAGCTGAAGTTACAATCAGAGATTATCCTAAATAAAGAGCATTTCAAAGACTACTTGGAATGGGTTAATTCTCTAGTAACCAACATTGGATTATACCATGTCATGAAAGGGAAGAAAACATGAATTAATGAAGCTTTTCCTTCTATTTAAATGAAATTTGTTGATGATCAATTTTTGTGATACTTTCCTTTTGAGTTCACAGGCAGCAAGGGAAGCAACAGAAAAACACAGCTACTGTGTTACATGACTCAACTAAATCTAATTAAGTGCTTTCAAAGGCCAACTAGAAAAAAGTATTTCATGGCCACATTTTGACTTTGACAGATAAATATCAGTGTCTCCCAGTTCAATCCCTTTTATTGCAGACTTTAAAAAAAATTATATATATATATATATATATATATATATATATATATATATATATATAAAAGTAGCTGCTCTACCACCACCCTACCAACTTCATTTCCATACCTTTGGAAATGTGAAATGTTTATCACACTTGTCTTGGCATGGTGAAATCTAATTTTTGGGCTTATGTTTCTAATTTTCCTTCTTTGAGTTTGTGTCTCCAATAAGTTTATTTCACAGCTTGTTTTTCAGGAAACTGAATCTTCTCAATGATTCTTACATACTGGGATTAAGGGTGGAAGGGCCCTCAGGAGGTCCCTGGTCCAACCAGGGAGCAACATAGCCCTAGTTTTCTAAGATAATTCTTATTTTCATTCATAAGCAGGGAAAAAAAAAATCAGTCTTAATCAAATGACAATAGGCTGAACAAGTTGGTAAATATAAGTTATGTGCTCTCTAAATTTTAAAAGCAAGTGAAGCAAGTTTTTTAGCTTTGATACTCATAGCAGTCTTAAGCATTGCCAATTTAGCTTCCAGTCACCTCATTTCTCAGAGATAATTTGAACAGTCAGCAAGAAATATCCCCAAAAAAGCCAGGTCCAAACAAAAGATAAAAAGATGCATAAAAAAACCCTCTGCTAATGGAGAATTAAATTGACAAATCAGAAGTACCAAGAGGAGGAAATATTTGTTAACCCTTCTGTTCTTCTAGACAAATGTAAAAGATCCCAGGCTGGTTTCTGCCCTTGAAGACACACTGCTATTTTTCCTTTCATTTTGGGTGCCTGCCTTACACTTTTCCCTTTTAAACATGTGACTATACTGGAGGAATTGGTTGTGTCACCCATTTCCATTGTAATAAATTGACTGCACAGAACTCAGAATTAGGTACAGAGAAATTTGTTTTCTTTTTACAGAAATTTGCTGGGGATTTTCCCTCCAAGCAATTACAGGGAAGAAGCAACTTGCAGAGGGCAGAATGCTTTGAAAAAGAACAATCATTTTTCATCAGCAACTTGATTTATAAGTGGGCTCTGTGCTACTTTTTGTGCATGAGGCACAGGTAGGGCATGAGCCACATGTTTACCTTGGCACTTTGTTTGAGAGGGACAAAACCCAGGATCAGAGCTGATGTCACATTACAGTGCACCCTGCTCAACCCACCAGTGGCAGAAGTGGAGGGTGAATAGAGTCAATTGCTAACAAATACTTGAAAGAATATAGAAACCTTGTATTTTCAGTAATAATGTATTGTAAATTCATTCCCACATAGACCATAATTGATAATCTCTGCAGACTAAGATAATGAGGGAAGTAAGAGAAGGATAGAGTCAGTGGCAATTTTTACAAGAAAATATCAACAAGTATGCCTGATATTTTTAGTCTTTTTAAAGAAAATCACAAGCTAATGGAGAATTAAATTGGCAAATCAGAAGTACCAAGAGGAGGAAATATTTGTTGACCCTTCTGTACTCCCAGACGTATGTAAAAGATTCCAGGCTGGTTTCTGCCCTTCAACACACACTGATATTTTTCCTTTCAGTTTGGATGCCTGCCTTACACTTTTCCCTTTTAAACATGTGACTATACTGGAGGAATTGCTTGTGTCACCCATTTCCATTGGAATAAATTGACTGCACAGAACCCAGAATTAGGTACAGAGAAATTTGTTTTCTTTTTACAGAAATTTGTTGGGGATTTTCCCTCCAAGCAATTACAGGGAAGAAGCAACTTGCAGAAGACAGAATGCTTTGAAAAATACCAATCATTTTTCATCAGCAACTTGATTTGTGAGTGGACTCTGTGCTACTTTTTGGTCATGGTAAAGGTAAAGCATGAGCCACATATTTACCTTGGCACTTTGTTTGAGAGGGACAAAATCCAGGATCAGACCTAATGCAATGTTACAGTGCACCCTGCTCAACACACCATGGCAGAGGTGGAGGGTGCATACAGTAAAATGCTAAAAATACTTGAAAGAATATAAAAACCTTACCTTTTCAGTAATAATGTATTGTAACTTCATTACCACACAGACCATAATTGATAATCTTTGCAGACTAACAAGGGAAGTAAGAGAAGGATAGAGTCAGAGGCAATTTTTACAAGAAAATGCCAACAAGTGTGCTTGAGATTTTTACAGTCTTTTTAAAGAAAATTACAGCAAGGTATGCCAGCATACATCTTTGCATTAATTTCTTGTATATTGAGGTAATTGCAATAATTCAAAATTCAAGACTGGTGACAAGTCCCCATAACTCATCTATTTCATAAATAAAAGGAGAGGGACCATACTACAAATGGCAAAATACTAGTTAAACTAATCTTATTCCTGTTTAAAACATTAACACTGATTTCCCATTTAAAAAACCAAAGCCACAAAACCCTTGTATGTTCTACTATGCTTATTATTTTTATTTTTTTTTAACATGGACTTTTTACCTATTTCAGAGTTATTCAAAAGTATCTATAAAATTTTCATACATAGAGATAAGAAAAAAGAGGAGAGAAGAAAAGAAAATCTGGCTATGGGGAAAAAAAAGGTAAAAAGCACCAGGAAAAAAGTAATAATTAGCAGACATAATAATCTGAATATGATTTTCAGATGTATTTGTACTTCTCTGAATAGCTTCTTAGGCTTTTTTTTTTCAAAAGTAGTTTTTTCACTACTTGTGATATTAATCAATTTCTTTCATTTTCCATGATATCAGAATTATTAACTTAGTCACCATTAAACCATATGATAGTTTCTCTAAGAAATATAGCTGAGTGTTATCTGGGAATTGGGTTTGCTTTGTAACTGCCATCTCAGAGAGGTTTATACAGTGAGAATTAACCTTAGAATGGGACAAGTGTTGGCAACTCTTGAAGCATTTATCCCTCTGCAATATAAGTGACAAAATTTTGGCCCTAAAAGTAATCACCACAAAGTCCCCTGGGATGCAGAAATAGGGAATTATTATGGAAACAGAGCCTCTCTTTCAGGTGCCTGTGCTGATGTTTGTCCCTCCTGTGCTGCTGGAGTGAGGGACAGCTGGAGCAGAGGCACTGCCTCAGAGCTTCCCCCAGGAGCAGATGCAATCTGGCCTCCAGAACACAGTTTCCATTTTCTCCATGGCATTTTAAATCCCACTTCTCTGACAGAAAGTATTTTTTCACTAAGCTGCCCTTTCTAACTCAGCACCTCACCTCCAGCCTTCACTTTCAGCACAGGAAATCTTGATTGGAATAACAGCATTTAAGGCTATTAAAGCAACATGTTATTTACAGGTGAATGCTATTATCACTTTTATGCCTTGCATGCTTATATAAATTGAATCATGGAATTTATGTATACACAGAGATATAAACTGAAGCTTGGGGAAAAAAAAAGAAAAAGAGTTCTCTGGGGTAACCCAATAGCAAACACCATCTGCTGCTCTTCTGAGCTGAGAATGATGAGACATATTCTTGAAATTTCATGATTGTACAGTGTCCATGGATAATTATATGCAGAAAATTTGTATGATATATGATATATTAAAAGAATACTTGAAGCATATCACTAGTACCAAAGGGGAAAAATCTGAAGTATGTCAATTTTTCAGAATAATATATTAACCTTAGCTGAAATAACCCTTCAATTTTAAACACTGCTGCTCTATTACCTTTCTATTGGTCACCTTTTTATAAAAACATTATTTTTAAAAAGAAACTCCTTCCCCCGCTGCCCCCTCCTATTTTTCTAAACACATTTCTACATCCAGGTCCCCTGTCAGTATATTTGAGATCAATTTCTGTGCAGGTACACTCATGGCACAATTGTGAATGCAAGGTTATGCATTTTTGCATGCCTGCAACTTCTGAAATCATTAATTTTCTGACATTTGTGAACGTTCAAATCATATACCTATCATGCTTGCTTGGAATTTTTTATTTGCTTAAATGATCTACTAACAATATTTTATCACATCTGACCTTTGTCAAATTACAAGCACTTTTAGAATGATTTTTTTTTTTTTCTTTAAATAGTGAAGGTAGGCTAGGAAGGAAAAAAAGTATCAACTTCAAGAGAAGTTATTTTTGCCTTTAAAAATAAAACACCAAGTGTTTTTATTCAGAGATTTACCCCGTTGCATTACCATAATTTTGGTGTTTATAGTCAATGGATCCACTTGACTGTACCATATAGGAAGACTCACAGAATAGTTGAGGTTGGAAGGCACTTCTGAAAGTCACCTGGTCTATTCCCCTTGCTCAAACAGGGTCATTTAAATCCCATTACCTGAAGCAGTGTCCAGATAGGCTTAGAATATTACCAGGGATGGAGAATCTATAACCCCACTGGGCAACCTGCTTGGTCCTCCACACAGTGAAAAATGTTTCCATGTGTTCAGAGGGAACCTTCTGTGTTTCAGTTTGGGCCCATTTCCCCTTGTCCTGCCACTGGGTGCCACTGAAATGAGCCTGACTCCATCCTCCGGGCATCCTTCCTTGCAGAATTTACACACATTATTGAGAGCCACCCTGAGCCTTCACTTCTCCAGACTGAGCAGTCCCATCTCTGCCAGTCATTCCTTATGGGAGAGGTGCTGTAGCCCCTCCATCACCCTTGTGGCTTTCCAAAATAGCAATAAGCCACCCTTGTGGCTTTCCAAAATTGCCATAAGGGCCATCAAAGGCCCAAAGGAGCTGCAGCAGCCCCATCATGATCACCTCTCTGAGTCCCTGGCAAGCAGCAAACCTTCAACAGGAGATTAATCAGAAGACAGAGACCTTCATCCCTGTCTGGAAGGAGTCTCCCACTGCCATCCCTCACTCCCTCCCCATGGATCAGCTGTGGGGCTCAGGCCTGAGCAGGTCAGGCCCTTTCTACCCCTGAATCAAGCATGTACCAGGTGTGTGTTTCTGTGAACTGACATTCTAGGCAAAGAGCAGGGATAAATCACTGTCAGTTTATGAGGAAGTCAGTTTATGCATCCATGTGTCAAACCCTCAGGAAAGGCAATTAAAACTCATGTGAACAATGCATCCTAAAGAATGCCAGTGTCTATTGGGTCCTTGGAGAGATGCCAAGAAGAAATTGGTTGCAATTTGGAGGACTGAGCTGTATCCAGCTTCTGGGCTTCAGGTTAAGTTACACAGCACAGGCAAGAAAATCTTTCTTGCATGTGTGGTTGCATCTAGTGTTTGCTGGATTGAGGTTCAATACCTTTGCAAAACGTGTTCTGTATCAATTTAGAAACTGTGTCAATATTGCAGCTAACTTTGCTGTTGAAAATATTTTATCTACACATTTTCTGTTAAATTCATAAATCTTTGACCCCTGATTACAGCTTGTTTCTAAACAGCAGTAGCTTCTAGAAACATTCCAACACCAAATAGACCATAATAACAGAGATAGTATGTGCAATCAAAGAGGCAAAGTAGCACAATTACCTAGAAAGATGAGTCTTGCTCTTTGTGTAAAGTCACAGTGCATCTAATATTGTCTGTTCTGCAAATTGTTTGGAGCACAGATACCTCATCTCTCAGCTGAAATAGAAATATTTTGCTGCCACTTTGTCATTCAACCAACGGCAAAGCATACATTAAAATAAATTTTGTTGCCAGAAGTGAATGATGTAAGTGTTAAATAGTCACCACATACTCAATATGCTACTTTAAAAAAAAAAAAGTAATCCTGGAGGTTTCTTTATTTTTGCATGTTGTAGAACATAAAGGTTCATCTCTGCACACATTGTGCCTTTTCTCACAAAAGCCAAAGGGAATTTTCAGCATGTTAAACCTTGCATGCCTTCAGTGCAGGGAGATCAGTGACATTTCTGGGTTCTGTGGAACAGCATCCATGAAAGATTGGCTACATTACCATCACTTCCACCAAGAGCATGAGGAGCCAGGACAGTTTGGGTCGAAGCAGTGGCATTCCCACTCCACACCTTGGCACAACAGCCCTGGACAAATGCATCTCTTGGCCTGTGGAAGCTGCTGCACTCAAATCTGTGACAGCAGCTCCTCTTTAGGCCCCACATTCATTCCCTGTATGCTTTGGAAGGGAGCTGGCACTTGGGAGAAGCCTGCTTTCACTCATGGAAGGCAGGGGGAAGTTCTCATGTAGGTTTTCATGAAGCAAAACTGACAAAAACTGCATAGATCAGGCAGGGAGTGACTTTGAACATCCTGTGATGCCGTGCAGATTTATTGCCTGCTTTATATAAATCCTGTCTGTCTTGAACCACAATTCACAAAAATCTCAACATGCAACAGCATATGTAGATATTTTATCTGCATCTGAGTTAGGATGGCAAAATTAAACCTATTATTGCAAAAAGCAGAAATCAACAAGAGAACAAGAGGTTGCCTTCAATTTTCATCTGAAGGTTAAAGCTAGCACTTCATAGCAGAATTTGTTTTTTCATCAACTTGTGTGGCTTTAGTGGCATGCCAGAATTTTTTTTTTTTTTTAATTAATAACACCTAACTCTGAACTGTAGCTCCACAAATGAAGTTACTGTTGTCTGCTACAAACACAACAAAATAAATTAAAAAGCCAGCCCTTACTTCTGACTAGTAATAAAAAAAGAAAACTTTTTTATCACAAAGAGCCATGAAATGCCTGAGATATGAGGTTTAATTAGAGTTTTGACTTAACAATCTAACAGTAAACGCTGTCATTAGTCAAAAGGAATGATATAGTGAATATACTCTGTCATAATATAATAGAATAATATTGTTCTTGATAACATAAAATAGTATAATAATAAAATAATAAAATAATGTAAAATGTATTAAAAATCTGATATTTAATTTAAAACATGTTACATTTCTACATGCTATCAGACTCTGTAAACCACTTTCCTAAGTAATAGAAAGCTGAAAGGTACATGAAGTTAAGGCACCTTAGTGCCTTCCATTAATATAATGACACATTTCGGAGGGACTCAGGTCAATAAAGTGTTCCTCTGCCTTCTCTCCTTCCCTGTCACCAGCAGTGTCACATTTTACTCAGTTCTGCTTCCAGTGTCAATTCCTTATTATTCTTGTGGCTTTCAGCGTCAAACAGGCAGCACAAACCATGGGCAAGGCAACACTGAAAGAGTGCACAGGGAGTTTTTGTGAGTTCTTTGAGAGCTCTTCTGGCTCAGTGACCACCTGCACTCCCAGATGGAACAGCAGCAGTGGCTTTGACCTCACCCCAGAGCAATATGAAGCCAAGCATGTATTCAAGCACTCCTCCATGGAGTGGATTTAAGGTCTCAAAAGAAGGGAAGAAGCCATGTGAATTGACCCCAGGCATTACATGATCTAGCTTGTAGATTTTTATGGAATGAGACAAGAGCAAAGTCCTTTGGCTCCACATCCATGTAGTAGAAATCACAGCTCTTTTTATGACACTCAGCTTTGGCAATTAAATGCACCTCATATACACTTTAGGGTGAAAGGTAGGGGGCTTGCTATTAATATTATTTATTTTTATAAGTAATCAATGGAGAGAAGTGGATGTCTTCAGATCCAAGGCACTAAGCTGACCCTTGGAAGCTAGATGGGCATGGGAATATTGCCTAAAAGTGCTCTAGGAATTCCTGCCGGGGGAGACTGCTAGGGAGGCAACACTGCATTTGATAATGCTAATGATTTTAGAGAAAGGGACAAGGGGTGAATTGCATGGACTTGGGCACATTGTGAGTTGTAAACATGAAAAAAGAGGGGAGAAAATGTGAAAGAAGAAAGAATAGCAGCCAATAGGGTAGTTAAACATTTGTGTATAGGAAGGCAAAAAAACCCCAAATAAATATATATGAGATATACATTTGATTGCAGGAAACTTCAATGCCATACCACAGAGATTAGCACTCATAATCTTTTTTTAAAATAATAGAAACAATTGTTGAAGATTAATGACAAAAAAGAAAATAAATGAGGACAAGAATAGCAAAAGACTCTGTGCTTTTAAATATTCAGAAATGGTTTCAGAGTAGAATATTATTATTAATAAAAAAATACATCTCCAATTCTATATTTAATTTATCAATATTTCCCTTAAACTGTCCAGGAAAGCTTTGGAAGGTCAGAGATGTTTAAAATCTTCTTTAGACAGAGATTTAATTTGTCATCAATTTTTGGGGTTTTCTTCCAAATGATATTACCCTGTGATCATATAGCACAGTGGCCACTTAAAGTTAACTGGCCAGCTGGTGCAAATTCTCAAACGAGCCTTTAAAATGAATTAAATATTTTCTATTATTTCAGTATGAGCAAGGTTCATGCACAGCCTTTGTATTAGGTTGGCAGTCTTCCAGATACTTTCCTGCATTGTCTATACTATTCCAACATATTTTATTGTAACTCTTCTCTTCTGAAATTGAGTGGATAAAGCTGATTGTGGACCCCTTGTCTTTGCACCTTCCAAGAGACATGTGCTTAAAATGATAATATGCACTGGGAAAAGAAAAATGCACTCTTGCAGAACAACAGCCACTATGGTAAAAAAGACTAAGACAGCAAATATGAAAAAAGTCCATTCTCAAGAGCGTATTCAATGGGGCAAAGGAAAGATCCTCAGATGGACTTTGATCCTATTTTTTCCCTCTTATTTTACTCCAACAGCATTCCAGATAACTGCACTATAGGGAGGAGTTGGATACAACATCCTTTTTCCACAGATCATCAGGGAACTTTTGGCATGATAGCATCCAGAGTGGGGTCTGGCAGTGCCCCCAGCTCTTTAGGCAATTCCTTAGTCATTGTTTTATTCAACACTGCCTAGGGCAGATGGGTAGCAGATAGCCAAGATTACTAGAGCCCTGTGTTATGGGAAAGTCAGATGGAAATTGGATTATTTAATTGATATTTAACTACAGATAAAATTAAGGCATTGATACACTATATATATATGATAGGGATCATATCACTCAAACTCTGAATGCTTTGTCTATATGTTCAGAATGACAATCATGCTAAAGGATGTTCATCCTAACACAGGAAAGAGATCTCTGAGCTCTTGGCAGTTCTTTATGAATTCAGCAGGCCAATGTCCACTCCCAAGATATCAATTGCTGGCTCACTGTCAAGGGCTGACCCTGAATGCCCACCAAGTGCCCACCAAATGCTCTATCAGTCTCCTTTCCTCAGCATGGCAGAGGAAGAAAATACAGTGGAAATGCCTGAAGGCTGAGGTAAGGACAGGGGCATCACTTAACAATTACTGTCATGGGCAAAACAGACCCAACTTAGGGGAAATTAATTCAATGTGCTGCCGACTAACAAGAGAGTAGGACAGTGAGAAATAAATACAAAGCTAAAACCACCTTCTCCCCAGCTCATTCTTTCCAGGATCAGCTGCACCACCGACTCCTTGCCTGTTGGGATCTTTAGCTCGTCAGAGTGACACCAAGAAATGTTAGAAAGTCTCTTTTTCCAGCCCAGCGCTCAAAGAAGGAGTCAGAACTCTTCATTTCTTGGTCTCAAGGTTGTTTATTGTCCTTGTCTATACAATTCTTTCTCCTGTCCTGCCGAGGTCCTCTCAGCAAAACAGTCCAGGCACTCTGCCTGCCCCCAGGTGGTGTTATGTCTTTATACTAAAAACTACATGTACAATATTTACAATTACTTCCCAATACCTATCACCTGTGTTAGACAGTGAGCTTCTACTCTAGGCCAATCTAAAAGTGCCAGCATCACAGCAGAAGATATGGAGGCCAAGAAGAAGAAGGAGAAAGGCTGGACACCCACATTCCTCCATCTTGCCTCCTGAACCCTCATACCAAAAACCTCAAAATCTACTTTTCCACCCCGTGATAACTTCACTATTATTCTACCTAATTTGTCATGGTTTTCAGATCTTCATCTAAGGTTGGTAACTTGCTCCACGGATCATAATCAAACCCACAGGTGTTTTGGGCTCTGTGCCAGGGCTTCTGAGCCCCCTGGCAGGGGTCTTGGCCATCCTGGAAAGCCAGAGGGATGTTCTGGGTTCCCACACTTGCCCTCCATCATCACAAGTGGCACAGGAAGGTGGAAAATAGGAGCTGTGATCATTTCATAACTCTTCATCTCTGTTGCTCTGATGTTCTTCCCCTGCTCCAACGTGGCATCTTTAACATGACATCCAGTTTTTCACAAAGTTCACCAATGTGGGTCCTTCTACAGGTTGCAGTTCTTCAAGAGATGCTCCAGTAGGGAGGAATACTTTCATTAGGGAATTTTACTGCCATTGGGCAGTAACTTTTCCCCTCTTCTTAATTAATGTTATTCCTAAGGTACAATCACCATTGTTGTTGGGCTCAGCCTTGGGGCTGGTCCCTCTTGGACCCAACTGGCAATGGTTCTCCTGGACATGGAGGAAGTTTCTGACATGTTCTCACAGAAGCCACCTCTGTAGCCCCCTGCTACCAAAACTTAGCCACATAAACCATCCATCCACCCACCCATCCCTCCATCCATCCATCCATCCATCCATCCATCCATCCATCCATCCATCCACCTTATCTGGGAATTAGGCATTTAAAAATAATTTTTAAAATCCACAGTCCTCACATAATCTTCACAAACTTCACTTATATCAACAATAAATAAGTCTGTGTTCCAGAATCATCATCACAACACCAAAAAATAGTGGACAATTTATACACAATCTGACACTCATCCTCCTGCCACAATTATGAAAACTGAATGTTCTCTAGGATCTTTTCACTCTCTAATATTGTTCAGTCTGTATTTTGCTGATTACATTTCCCAATTACTATGTTTGTTTGAATCTGTAATGCCAGATGTTGGATGCCACAAAAGGACTGTAGGGGACTGACCTTTCCTGGATGCCAGTTGCTCACCAAGATATTCCATGAATCCTTTCCTCAGCAGGACAGGAAGGGAGAAAATGAGATGGAAAAAAACCTCATGGAACAAGACAAGACAATTTAACAAGAGAAAGAAAAGGCTTAATGTGACAGAAAACGAATACAGAATATTTTATTCTCTAATTCCCATCAGCAGACAGTGTCCAGGTACTTCCCAAGAAGCAGGGCTTCAGCACAGACAGTTGTTTCTCTGGAAGAAAAATGTCATAATAATGTTTGTTCTCCCTCTTTCTCTTAGCTTTTATATCTGAGCAAATGCTGTATGGTATGGAATATCCCTTTGGTCACCTTGGGTCATCTGTCCTGACTGTGACCCTTCCCAAGACCTTACCCTCTCCCAGCTTTCTAGGGGAGGGCAGCCTTGCTGGTGTTGGAGAGATGGCCCTGGTGCTGTGGGAGCACTGCCCAGCAGGACCAGAATGCTTGCTGACACAGAACTGAGTGACATTTCGTACCCCATTACAATTCTTGGGATCTTGCAGATCCCACAGGATTCCAGTGCAAACCCTGACAAGATATCCATGACCTTGGGGCCACTTCTCTGTCCTTTGAATGAGTGAACAACCCCTTCCTTTCAGTTGCTTATACCACATCTCTGATGGAAGTGCTTCTCAGTCTAGTGCAGGAGGAATACCAACCTATTAAACCAAACAAAGGTATTTTCCAACCTGAATGATTCTATGATTCTAGTTCCTAGTCAATCCTACTTTTCCTTATCTCACCATTTCTACCCACAAACCAGGATTTCTGTTCAGCATTTGCTCTTACTAGTGACATTCAAATTCATTAGTGTGAGACTGTAGGAGTGAAACACAAGCAGCTCCAAAATTTTATCTGATATTAAAGAAAAAAAAAAAAAAAGGAAAGAAAGAAAGAAAAAAATTACTTGACATAAGTGCCCAGAAAATTAGGTAGCAGATGACTTATGTTCTGGAAGATAATGAGAAGAGATTACAGAAGAAGTGAAATGTTTTATCAGTGTTCCCATGGAAACTGAAATAGGTGCAATAACAAGCTTTTAAATTTCATCAAGTTTCCTAAGAACATAAAGTTGGATCCTGCTGGCAGCTAAGGCCAAAAGCCTCCTGGTTCACTCAGAGTAGTGTTCAGTCCACCTCAGTGCTCAACCTCGCAGTTTATGCCTAAGGAGAAAGGAAGAGCCTTGCTGTGGGAAGATAGACAACTGATAAGGGAGAAGGACAGGGAATATGCAAAAGCAAGTCCAAGACAATCATTTTTCCGCAGATTATGCTAAAGAAATATTTTTACAGGCATCACAGCCACTAGTATTGTCAGAACCCGGTGATATCCTTCATCCCACAGTGAACTCTGCTTTCTGAAAGCAAGAGCTCCCTCCACAGGCTTTTGACCAGAAGCCTGGTTGATAATCTGGAATTTGAAAAATGATGAGTTCTGAAACTCCCACCCTGTTCTTCAGACATGACATTTCCACTAGGCAAGGAATAATTACTGTAGGTGTAAGTCTTCAGCTTCCTGTTTTTCAATATGTAATCTTGCATGAGTGCCTCTCGCTGCTACAAAATTTGAAAAGCCTTTTTTGTTTATAGTGTGTCAATCCAAAGTTTGGCTTGTTGTGCCTTTTCTTCTTCTGACTGACAGTTTATGTGTCTAATATCATTAATACCTCCACTGTTTTCTAAAACAGTAATTTTTGCAATAGGAGAATGAAGTTTCATTAAAAATTTTTCACATGCTGTCATAGAGAATTAAAGAGAAAGTATTTGAAACTGTCTAGTGTTTTAAGAGGAAAAGTCTAGCATGACAAGATCTCTGCAGCTCATGCACAGTACAATATGCCACACTGTACAAAATACAGTGAGTTTAATGCTGCGAGGGAGACATTGCTCAGCATATTCACAGCTGAATTTAGGTTTCTATTTCCCTCTCAGTTTTTCAAATATACTCTACTGTGGTTTTAGAGCTACATTGGCTATGGCAAAATAGGCCTTTTATCTATCCAAATGTTCAAAGATTTCATTAAATAAGGATGCTAAGACAAACTAAATTGGACAAAAGAAAAGGACTAAGATAAATTAACCTTGTATTCAAAAGTCACTGAGCACTAAGTCTCAATTTTTCATTAGTAAAATCAGCTGCTCTCTTCTGAAAACCTTCCACTTACGATTTTCCTGTAGGCTGTGATATATCAGTGTTAGTGAATCTCTGACAGTAGGGAATGCAGAGCAATCAAATGGAGGTATGCTGAAGAAATAGGCTTCACAGGCACACAAAGCAGGGGAATTGCCATACAAGTTCACTAAAGTGTCCTTACCAAGGACTAGGATCTTGCAAAGGTATCAATAAACACCTAAAGACATTGTTTTCATTCTCATGCCTTTGCTAGGCTCCTTAGATCTTGGTCTACCCCAAAATTTCAAGCACATATCAAAGAGACACTCCTCCACCTCCCCCAGTCCCACTGTGACACCATAAGAGAACACCATAAATACCTCTCTGAGCATTACTGCCCACGATGAACAAATGTGATAATGAACACCAGCCCCACCCCAAACATAAGAAGCTTGCAGTTTTGTGATAACCCCAAGATCTTTTTAGGTGGTGTTGCTTTCTACATGACTGCACCTGTCTTCCCTATCCCCACTTGACTAATATAATGTAATTTACAAGGGCTACATCATGTCAGTCTTCCCTGTAGAAATCAGTGGCATTCCAGTACCTGAAGGGAACCCACAGGAAAGATGAAGAGTGACAATTTACAAGGGCCTGGAGTGACAGGACAGGTGGAATGGCTTCAAACTGACAGAGAGTAGGTTTAGACAATATATTAGGGAGAAATTCTTCTCTGTGAGGCTGATGAGGCCCTGGCACAGGTTTCCCAGAGCCACTGTGGGTGCCCCATCCCTGGAAGTGTTCAAGGCCAGATTGGATGGGGCTTTGGGCATCCAGAGGTTGGAACTCAATGATCTTTAAGGCCCCATCAACCTAGGCCATTCCATGATAAGATATCTGCACACATTTTGCAGCCAGACTGATAGAAGCCTCCAGTGCAGACCTTGAAAATGTCCAATGTTTGCCAGTGATAATCTGAACGGAGTAGAGACTCTACCTGCATTTTAGGTGATACCAGGCTGTGCGGAGTGCTTTCTGCAACAATTTAAAAATAAAATCCGTTTATCAGAGTGTAACAAGACTGCAAAATCTCTCATTGGGAAAAGTATTTCTCCTGAGGAGATTTCTCAGGCTTCAGCTGAACACAAATACAGAGGTGCCTGTGCTGACAGAGAAAAATAATTGTACACATTTAGAAAACAAGAAAAACCAAACAGCTCAGTATCAGATGTTCCATCAATGTGTTGGAACAGCTCAATGGCAGTTTAAAAATATTGCTACAAAAATAAATGAATGAAACAACTGAAAAAGAAAAAAATAAAAGGGTGAAAAAAGAACAGATTTTAAGATTATGAGATTAGATCCCAGCAGATGAAAAATTCAAGTCTCAAGCAGTAGTATGTCTTGGAATGCAAATAATCCAACAGAAATGTAGCATATCAGGGCAGTGGGCTCCTCACAGGGAAGAAAATAAGCACAATTTACTCACACTACTATTCAATAAATACTTGTAAAAAAGATGTTAGGTTGGGAAAAAAAAAGTTAAATACAAACATGCAGTAAACACTACATCTTTACAGAAATAATGATATATTGTACAATTATGATATAACAACAGGGAAATCTGAAGGCCAACACCTCAGAGGATATTGTCCCAGGAAATTTCCTGTAAACCTAGAAGAGCTAAATTTTTAATCAACTCTGATAAACTACCACTAATAACAAGGCAGGAGTAACAATTCTGCATTTGTGATTCTTGTCTATTTTGCAGTTATCCTTTTAGGTATTATATTTGTGAAGTAAATGCTTTGCTGAGTCTGCTGAGTTCAACAGATATTGACCTAACTTTTTGATCCTGTCTGAAATCAGCTTCTAATTTCATTACAAGGCTGTAAAATTTAATTCTGCTTGCTTGAACCTACACACCTCCAGTTCTTCATAAGAGTATGCTTGTATGAGAATAGCTTTTAGAGTAAATACGCTTAACTAATTTACCTTGAAAAATAAAGGATTTTGATGCTTTTGATATTTTACTGGGGGCTTTGAATAAGTGAAGGTGTTCAGATTTCAGTCATCCTTTTCAAATGAAAGTATACCAAGAGTTTAAAAAGATTTTGCTTTCACATTTTAATGCACCTAGAAAATATTTCTGTAACATAATTTCACCTCATTATTTCAATGATGTAAGTGAATGGAAACCCAATCATATCCATTTCAATTAATTATCCATATTTATAGGTGAAAATCTAGATAAATTGAAATGAATTTTATACAGATTTAAGGATGTTTGAGACTACTTGGAGATATCAAATTCAAGATCTACAATAATTTCTGAAATACTACAGGACAGATACAGTTTCAGTTAATCTCAGCTCACATTCTGCCATATCCAAGATTTTTCCATGTCTAAGGCGCCTTAGCTCTACCCCATTTGTCCCAGCTAGGTTGTCTTTAAGAATAAAGCTTAGCTTTCCATTATGAAAGCTGACCTGAAAAACAGATAATTTTCATATGAATTGATGCAGTATTTGTGGTAGCAGAAAGAAATCCAAAAATATGCCTTGCAGAGAGCAAACGCCTCAAAATTCTGTGAGGCACCAAAACCTTGCCACAGCTCTAACACATCTGCAAAGCTCTGCCTCCCATAACCACCTGTAATGGTCTAACCACAGCCAACAACCAAATCCCAGACAACCATTCAGCTACTGTCCACACTGGGGTAGGGAGAGAACCAGAAGGGTAAAAGGTGGAAAACTTGTAGATTGAGATAAAGATTGATAGGAAAGCAAGAGCTGCATAAATAAAAGCAAAACATGGAATTCATTCACTGCTCCTCGTGAGCAGGCATGGATTCATCATCCCCAGGAGAGCTGAGGTCCATCACAAGGAACAGTGTCTGGGGAAGGCAAACACCATCACTCCAAGTGTGCCATCAGTCTCCTTTCATCCCTCTTCTCCCCTCAGCCCTGTGCACTGGCCATGCTGCCTTACAGCACAGAATGTCCCTTTGATCACTTGGGGTCAGCTGTGCTGGCTGTGCCCCCTCCCAGCATCTCGTGCACCCCTAGCCAAATTGCTGGTGGGGTGCTGTGGAGGGGATGCTCACCATTATCTAAATATATCCCTCCCTGTGTTATCAACAGTGATTCTGGCACAATTCCAAAACACAGCCCCATACTAGGTACTGTGAAGAAGATTAACTCTGCCCAAAAGCAGCATGACCCTATTCCCTTCAAACTGCCTTTTTACTCTTTGTTGTATGACACAAAACAAAGCTCTGTTTATAAAACTGTATCTGTTTACATAATCATTTTAGAAATAATTTCATTGTGAATAGCTCCTGATAAAGTGTATAGCATGCTTATACTCAATTTATACATTATTACCAGTGAAAGCCAAACGTGCGTTAAACAGTTCCTAGCACAGTGAAAAGGAAATCTAGGATTATTTAAATAGCTGTAAGCTTTGGATACCAAGATTTTCTATCAACACAGATTGTTCATTATATCATTAATGCAATAGACTATGTGAACAAAAAGAGTAATGATCAAGTAGATTGCCTTCAGGTTAGCTGTGAGCCCAGACATAGGGAAATGAGATTGCAAAGAGGAAAGGAGAAAAAAAAAAACCAAAAAACCAAAGGCAGATTGAGCTGTGAGTTACATACATATTTTGCTGAGCTGCTAATGAACACTTCCTATTGCAATTGTAGTTTATCTAACTGCATGACAAACAGAGAAGGCTTACTTAACAAACAGATTAAGATTATAGATCTTCTGTGGGTTTTTTGTCTCTACTAAAATGAAAAAAATACTGTATAAGCCATTTTCAAATAAACTGGTTTTCAGCAGTCGGTGAGGAAGCATGTGCTAATTTGCATGACCTATTATCTCTGGTATCTATTTGTTTGTGGTCTTTGCTTTTAGAAGAATTGGCATTAATTATAAGTATGGAAGTAATTTGAAATGTCAGTACAGAATTTTACAGCTTGGAACAGTTCATCCTTCAATAATTAAGTCAATAAAATTAACTTAATTTAATTTAAACAGCAATGCTTCTTTTTATACCTTACAGAGTGATTACAATTAGTATTTCATAATTAGTATTTTATTGATGTCCATACACTGGATTGCCAGGTGTCATCAAGATACACTGATGATTGGAAGTAATTTGATAAACATTCAGAACTGTTGCATTAATGGCATGCCTCCCAATTATGCATTGAGTTAATGAATGCATTTAAATGTTACAGAGATGAATTTAAAGGACAGCTCAGCCTTAATTACTATACCATTTCCTCCCTCTTCCCATTCTAATTATAACTTCAGTAGTTATCACCTTTTAGTTTACAAATATCAGATTCTTCTGTAAATGCAGAAATAGAATATTTATGTTATTTTTTATTTTTGTATTTTAAGGGTGCTAATAGTACTAAAATAGCAAGGAGTCATTTCTCTGCAAACTAAAGACTTCTAGAAACTGAGAAATATTTTTTTACCAGTCGTGCCTCATTCGTATTTAATTTTCTTAAAGACTCACAGACAGGACAAGGCAAGAGAGCAAATGAAACTCTCTCAACTAATATCTTAAATTTTCCCTCCTATTCATTAAAGAGTGCTGAGAAATTATGGAAGAGTTAGCACCATTGACAAGCAGATTGTTTGAAAGTGTGTACAGGCAGGTTGGGGAAATCTTTGCATCTCTCTTTTAGTGCAATTGAACATCACAGGGATGACCCTGAGTGCTTTGAAATCTTTGGCTCCCGGAACCCACATTGGTTTTGTTCTCACATGGAAATTATTTGGCCTTAGAAACACCTGCCATTACTCCTGCTTCCTATGAAGAGTATGGTGAGGAAGACAGTTGTCCTGAACTCAGCGAATCCCCTGGAAGTTTATTCTCTTCTGAGCACATGCAAACCCAGGTTTTAGGGAAAAACAAAGAAAAATTGCTATCTCTAAGGGACAGGGATGAATCATCAGCTACCAGATGGCTAATTCATGGCTGCAATTTCCTAACTTTGACATGTTTAAAGGGAAGGCTGATGGAAATGGATGCCAGGAAACATTCCTATAAAAGTTGACTATGCCATTAGAAGATACTTTCCAAACCACAAAACCTACTCTAGCACAGAAAAGAGACTTAGGAAGAATATGAGGGGTTTGCACTCAGATGTTCTGGAGCTCTATAAGAAAGATACAGTTTGCACAAATCCCTTAACAGATTATAAAACTGGAAGGAGCAGAAGTATGTGATGTCCAAGGGCATTATGACATTGCAGCCTGACAAAAATAATCTGTTGTGTTTCTCAGTATCTTTACATTTCTCAGAGCTTTAGAGGTCCTGATAGTATACAGTGAGCACTATCTGCATGGAAATAGAGTAAAAAGAATGTTAAATAACATGACCTGAGTAGAACTTAAAATGTAATAATTGCTACCTTGTCTAATTACCTAATTTCTCTTTCTCTCCTTCCTTATTTAGTTTTTCTGTCTAGTTTCTCACAAAGTTCTCACAGATTTTCAGAGGGTACCTTTTTTTTTGTTTGTGAATTTTTTGTTTATTGCTTCCAATGTGTATTATTGATAGTGGAGAATGGGCGGTTATGAGAAGAGAAAGATCAAGTTTGCTGCTTCACTATAGAAAAAGAAATTATGGTTAAAGTCAGTGGAGACCCAAGACAGTGTCCCTAAAAAAAGATGTAAATTCTACCTACTCCCACCCTTGCACAGCTATGGCAGTGCTGTCTGTTGTGAGAGACTCTCTCCTGTGCTGAAAAGGCAGCAGGAAGACAGCCTGCACAAGTGGTACCAAGAACAGGCTGAGACAACATCAATTCAGCATCCTACTTGATGTGCCTGCTCCTAAATTTTATGTCTATCCACACTGAAGAAATAGGATGTGCACAGATGAGGGTGACCTGACAGGGAGACGTATTTATTAGACTACTCAGGCTTCTCACTGCACTAATGTAAATCCTTACAAATCCTTTGTCCCTTGCACTTGTGTAATTTTTTGAAGTGCAGTGAAAAGGAGGGCAAGTGTATTCAGCCTTTACAATTTGCTATGACAAACATGGGAATTTCTTCTTGTTCAAACATGTTGACACATGAGAGAACTGTGGGTGTGTGTTCAGGTCCCTTCCCACCAGTCACGAAAAGTCTTGGATGTGCAGCACTCAGCAGAAATCAGGAGCATACTGGAAAATAAAGGCTGTGCTAGTCCAACTTGACTAACTTTATTGAAAGTGTAGGATAAGAAAATAGATCTAAATGCAGATTTTTCCAAATTTAAAAAGGTAGTACCATTGCATTAAACAGGATTTTCTATTTATGGCTAAGCCACAAGTCTCAGAAATGCAACAAGAGGCTCAAAGTGACTCTTCTATAGCACTTAGAATCATCTCTGCTTTACCCTCCTACATGAAAGTGCAATTTGTCTTTCAGCATTTGGGCTTCCCTAAAGATCTTGTACTTTACACCAAAAAAATCCATTGCATTTTGCTAACTAGTGGTGTACCAAATGTGACAAAATCACAATCCAAGGATATTCTAAAAACTCTCTACCAAATGTGACAAAATCATGATCCAAGGATATTCTAAAGACTCTGAAACCAGACAATTAACAAAATGACCACTTTTAAAAACTAAATTCACCTTTGGAGACCTTACCTAAAATTTTTTGAACTTCTGAGGTGGGAATAACGGGTGCTATATAGGCCACTAGTAAAAGTATACAGTACAAATCAAATTGCCTAGACTCAACACAGGTGTCAAATTAATGTAGCATAACATCACTGTGTTTTAGGTCAGAATATATTTTAGAAGGTGTTTCTCCCATTTTTTATTAAATATGCACTAAAAATAATACATGAGTAAATTACTATAAGACTGGAATCCTACACACTGAACATATTTACTTGTTGCCTTAATCTAATCACAAGCGGGCCAAAAAACTTAAAAAGTATGATAAAAGTCATGTGAGGTTTTCTTACAGTTTCTAGAGTTTATGCATTTTCTTAAAGTCAGTTGGCAAACATGTCTTTCTTGAACACCAAGATACTAAAAGTTTGGAACAGAAAAAAATAAGTTCAGGGCCTTATACAGGGGAAGGGTTTCTTGTGTTTGTATCTTTATTCAAGATGGTCTTTTGCATTTTTTGCTGATGGAAAAGGCATCCATTTCCATCAGCCTTCCCTTTAAACATGTTTGCTTCCAGTAAACAAACACACTGGAATGGTCTGGTCAGGTCCACACATAAAACATAGAAAGAAAAAAAAAAAGAGATGGCAGCTGTCAGGTCCTCACCACATTTTGTGAGTTTGTTTACCACTGGCAAATCACCCATAGTGTGGTCTTGCCAAGGTTAAGACTGTCTTACCTTATTATAGAGAACATTTCTACATTTTACTACTGGGAACATCATCCTGGAATTGCTGTTCTGGAAATGGTACTCTCCACTACCAACACAAGTCAATCTTAACCTCTGTTAAGCACATATTTGCACATTCCCTTTTGTAATTTGTTCATAGCAATTCTTTGTAATTTTTTACAAAGCTCTACAGAATTCACTGAAATTAGAATGAAGGTTCTTCTTATGAACCTCTTGTATTCCATTCTAGCACGAGGCCCTTAAATGATGCAATTTGAAGCTAACATTTCTATTAGTTTCAAGTTCATCAATATTCAACAGTTTCACATTTATAGATATAAGCCTATCTAAAAGAACAAAAGCCCCAACCCACAGAATTCCACTCTCCAGTTTGTTACAAGCTGAGATTTATGCCCAAATTCTGTGAAACATTGTGCAAACAGTAAACCATTCCTGGCTGTATTTCTTTTTCCCTTGTAAACCAGCCTGTGTTTTGGCTTTAATCCCCTGTACAAAATCAAAATGTAATAACAAGCTCTTTGAGCAAAATGTCATTCTGTCTAGCAACTGAAGCTGCAGCACCAAACTGTGCTAACTAGATCACTGACAGTTCAGCATTGTCAATAAATGACAGTATTGGTATGAGTAATGTGTATACTTAAGGCTACATGTAATGGGAATAAAGTGTTCTTCCATTGTGAAAAGTGTATCATTTGAGAATCTTCGTGGCAGAAACCTGCTCGATAGCTCAGCAGGCTGGCAGACAAGGGAGCCAGCAGATAAAGACCAGCTCGGTGACAGGTATAGCTGTTACATATTTTTGGAACATCATGATCTAACTGCAACCTTATTAGATAAACAGAAGTAAAAGGGGAAAAGAAAAAGAAAAAAAGGCCTTTAAAAGGAATTGCCTCAAGCTCAGAGACAGCAGTACATGTACTGCAGACAGTGTAATTCTTGACCCAATGACAGAGGGTTGGTGACAATCATAATGAAGAAAGACTGGTTTTGGTCTCACACCCTCAGCATTACATCCAAGTTAAAAACCAAATAAATACCACCAGTTTCTCAAGAAAAACCACAGCCAGTTTTCATAAAGTTATTTTAAAAATCGTATAGATTACCATCTCTATATATATTCAGCCAGTTGAGTGCCTCTGATGATATTCAAGTATCAAGCCTGATAATGTGAACTGAAGTTCTGGAAGTCATTCTGTTTTCTTACACAAGCCCCTCTCTTCTTCCCCCAGGCTGTTGAGGATATTTACAGCTACACGGGGAGCAACATAATATTGCTGCTATACTGTTTGTCCTTTATCCCAGGGGGAGGAGAGCTAAAAGAGACACATCTGGAAGGTGTGACTGTCATATTAAGAAAAAAAGACTGTGAAAGTGCCTGGGGAAAGGTTTAATTTATTAGAACAGCTGTCCTAGTTACGCCTCTTTCATGGCTACTGATGTAGCCTTTATGTTCTTCTCCCCAAGTTCATTGAGCAAAGCTTTCTCACAGGGGTGGGTTGACCTTGACTGCCTGTCAAAGCTCCACACAGCCACTCTCACAAATCCCCCTCCTCAACAGGGAAG
>JAHXMQ010012338.1:6744421-6789399 GCA_020466415.1 Ammodramus savannarum pratensis | reverse complement strand
ACTTTCACCCTCCAATCCACTGTCACTTTTGGAAAACTATAAGTATTGGAGTCAGAAAATAAGCTCCCCTTTTCTTACCTTGAGAACAGTGGTGTGTGCTTGTGCTCTTTCATGTCCTATAGTGACATACCTCCACAGGCAAAACAGGCTCAGCTTGGGGAAAACGAGCTGAACACCAATTAAAATATAGAGTTCCATAGCAAGAAACAAAGACAGAATATCTTTCAGCCTCCTTCTCATGCTCAACTCCACTCCATCACCCCCAGTTCCTCTGCCTGCTGCTTAAGCAGTGCAGGAGCCATGGGTAAGGGAGGATGTGCTCCATGGGGATCAGATGAGAGGCAAGAGGTAGAAACTGATGCACAAGAAGTTTCACCTGAACATGAGGAAAAACTTTTTTATTGAGTGGTGACCAAGCACTGGAACAGGTCACCTAGAGAGTGTGTGGAGTCTCCCTCGCTGGAGATATTCCAGAAACATCTGGACACAACCCTGTGCTATGTGCTCTGGGATGACCCTGCTTGAGCAGATGACCAATGTGGTCCTTTCCAACCTGACTCTGTATAATATAGGATTCTCTGTCTTTTGTCAGTCTACTGATGACATTTTTCTCCCTTACTGCTGATGTCAGTTTTTAGCAAGAAGATACTTAGTGATATAATTAATAGCTTAAGACCTACACAAAGACATCATGTTCAACACTTTTCATCTGTATGCTTTTCCTTCTGTTGTAAAGTCTTGGATATATGCAAAGGGTACAATGATAAAGTTCTTTATAATATCTTCATCTAGAATTTATAAATCTTTAAACTGTGATTTCTTGTTACTTGAGGGTAGGGATGAGGGGGTGGTAAGGGTGTTTGGACAAGAGATGGGAAGTGGTCTTCACAGTTGCCAAGTAACTCATGACACTGCTTGGAAACAAACAAGCTAAAAAGCCACAAAACCAATTCACAACCTCATCGTACCCCTGAATAACACATTATTTCCCAGTGTAAGAAGAAATCAGAACAAATAAAGAACCGAACAGCTCCAGAGAGAGATGTGCATTTGTTTCTACCTTTGATAAGTTTAGTGTGGCAGTCACTTACACAGATGTGTAAGTGACTTAACATCGAGATACAGGAGGTCTAGGACTGAGGAAACAAGACAGAGGTCAGAATATAGCATTAAGTTATTGACTCAGGAAGCAATACACATATGGACATGAAATTTCTCACAAAGGTTATTAAAGAAGAATCATGGATATGGAACCTTACAATTCACAAGAATCTACACAGAAAAAATAAATTATTATAGAAGTTGAAAGAGAGTAGAGGGAAATGAGTTAAAAATGATCATAAAGTGCTAAAAGTTTAAGTTTAAGGAATCTGATATTTCCACACAAGCAGAGAAAGTATGGTGGATATATTATAGTATAGCACAAGCTTTGGGATAAGCTGTTAGAGTTTTGCAATAGATATGGAAAGAGATGTTGAGTGGAAGCTCAAAAGAAGCTTCAGGCAAATGCTTTAAGCACTGAATTCAAAAGGCAAAAGAAAAGAAAAAGGAAGACTCGATATTTTGCAAAAACAGATCGTGTTTTGAAGAAGGGAAATACAGACAATGCTTGTCCAGTTTGTGAGGCAGTCTGAAATTATACTGAAGCAACTGTATTGAAAGAGGAGATTCCCAAACTAAATTTCGTTACTTTTAATAGTTCTTCAACACTGACATATGCAAAAAGCAGAAATTACTTGCTGGATAAGGCTCAACTGGTGTGTTAAGGATTGATCTCTTCAGAGACTTCTCTGTTTATGTGCTTACATAATAGCATTTCATCATATAATTTTAATGGTGATAATAGTTCTACTATACTTGTCTTTAATGGTCTTTGTAGAAAGAACTTTATATTATGAAAGAAAGGTAAGGAACATGCTATTAAGTAGCTGCTGGGAAAGAGATATATCCACAATGTCATTTTTAAATGCAAGATTTTTTCTCTATGCCTTAAATGTAAAAGGAATCACAATCTCTGTGTCTCATGAATCAAATGGAAGGAAAAAAATCTGGCTTGACACTTGTGTGGGACAGCTCTTTTCTCTACAAATACACCTGAACAATGAATTCAAACAGCTTTTTATCTTGTTTCAGTCAAAAAGCTGATGTAGACAAAAACCTGCATTTAATAGCATTATGGCTCAGATATATGCTGACAAAACCCTGAAAATTCAAAAGCAAGAGCGTATTTTAAATTACTTATTTAAATTTGAAAGCTCTGGCTTTTGTGGATGGCTTTGTTTGTATGCTCCAGTGTGGCTTTTCTCTTTTGTCCAATTTTAATACGTAAACTGTACCTACACACTCTCCAAAGGCTGGGAAACCTTTCTAGCCTCCCTGGATGGCTGACAGGTGAATTATTCACAATAGCTGAATTCATTCTGAGGATTTTTTAAAATGTTTACAGTTTAACTGGCTAACATCAGTTTCACAACATATGATTTAAACAGTCTTCAGGGCTCTTGGGTATATGTATTTTGATAAAATTAACAATCAAATAAAATTGTTTATTACTACAGTCTACAGCAGCTTCTATCCTTTGTCTCAGTTCTTTAATTCTATGGATTATAAATACTGAGACCAACTGTTCCAAAGGCAATATTAAAGTCTTTT
Source organism: Ammodramus savannarum pratensis (assembly GCA_020466415.1). NCBI lineage: Eukaryota > Metazoa > Chordata > Aves > Passeriformes > Passerellidae > Ammodramus > Ammodramus savannarum. The sequence goes on along the minus strand of JAHXMQ010012338.1, from coordinate 6,786,747 downwards.
AATGCTGATTCAGTTACTAGGCACATGTTCTACACTGATGTGTCTAAATATCATAATGAAATTTTAATTGCAAAGAAAAGAGCATTTCTAAAATGAAATAATGTTTTTCATTTCTCCAACACCCAGGGGCAATAATTCACTTATAGACTAATGGCCTGTAAAATTCTGCTTGTTGACTGTTAACTGCAAAATTCAAGCAGTTTGTAAGAACATGAAGTGCTTCCTGTAGAATACAGCCTTTAGAATCATAGAATGGCCTGGGTTTGAAGGGACCTTACAGTTAACTTGGGACATTAAAAGGGACATTTCCACCAGACCAGGTTTCTCAGAGACCAATCCAAGCTGGCTCTTAACACTTCCAGAAATGAACTACTCCCAGATTCTCAACAGGGCAACTTGTTTTGGTACCTCATCACCCTCATAGTAAAAAAACTTTTCCTGTATATGTAACCTAAATTCTCTGTCTTTCAGTCTGAGTTATTATTCCTTGCCCTGTCACTACAGTCCCTGAGGAAGTTCCTCTGGCTTCTTGCAGACTCTGTTCAGATACTGGAATGTTACTGTGATGTCTTCACCCAACCTTCTCTAACTCTGGAGGTTGAATTCAGTTTATTTAGTTCTTTATTCTTAGTAGGTTATGCTCCCCTTGGTTTTACTCTGCAAGAAAAGTAGTAGAGATACTGAAACTTGCATTCAGCACCTCCCCTTGCTGCCTACAGCAAGCTGTAAACATCATCCCTGAGATAAACTTTATGAATGTGTGTACTGCTTCAGGACTTGTGTGAACACAGAAACAGAAGATAATTTTTCTAGCTCTGAAAAATCCACAGTTGTGCTTGCAAAGATAGAAGGTGCATTCACATGTAGGGAATACCTACAAGGTTTTAAGGGCATCATGTTCAGACAACTTGCTGGTATAGAAAAAGATAAATACTCTGTCCCCTCAGAATGCTTCCATATGCACTATCACTGTTATACATGATGTAAATACTCATCAGCTGACCTCCCTCTACCTGTTATGTTCTTAAAAAGTCATAAATTCAGGGAAGTTTCTCCATGGAAGGAGGATAAAGCACAGCTTGTGTTAGGGCAAAATTTTTCATAAGTTATTAATTAAAGGACAGAACTCCACCTGGAGATATGAGAAATGTCATGCTGAGTCAATTTAGAAAGAAAGCACTAATAGACAAATTATGGATTTCCCACACCACCACCACTCTAGTGGGGAATAACATCTCAGGTCCAAGACCAGGGGTCAGCCTCGGTACAGGATCTGAAGGTCCTAAAGCTCACAGGAGAATCAAAGCCTGGGAAAATAACAATTCTGCTTTCAACTGGCCAGGAAAACCTGATCCTTACTCAAATACAGCTACATAGTGGATTAGAGAGTACATGGTAATAATTTGCCTTTCCTGTATACTTGTATAGATGTATTTTCTACACATGTAGTTTCATAAATTATTTAAACAAACTTTGAGTGTAAGTGCTTATGTAAGGAGACTCTATCTTAAACACATATACATTTTTTTCAGATTGAAGAAAAAATCCTGGATATATAGCATAAAAATATTACACAATTTTAATTTTTTTTTTTTTTTTTTATATTTAGAATTTCAAAGAACATATCTAAACCATGATGTCCTATTTGACATTTTGGTTCAGTCAATCACCTTCAAATTTCAACATTGCAAACTATATCTGCAAAGACAACTCTTTAAGTGAGTTCCAAAAGAACAGCAACAACAAAAGCCAAAACAACAAAACAAACAGAACACAAAACAAACAAAACCCAGCCAAAAAAAAAACCCCTCAATCTTCCTCCCTCTAAACCACAAACAAGAAACTTGTTACTAAAACACAGACAATAAACTGAGAAAGCCTAATTTCCCATGTTGAAGTGCAGGCTTTCTAATAACTGGGCTACAAAGTTATTGATTAAATCTATAACCAGGATCTAGCACACCTGAATATATAACTGAAAACATAGATCTTGTTTTTCTGGGTGGAAATTTGCTTTTCTAGAACATGACTAGCAAGTTAAATGAAAAGAAGAGATTCTTTAATTCGAATACTTTAGAATTGTCCTTAGTGATTTATTTTTCCATTTAGGAACACATTATGGGGAAGAAAAAGAGGTGGTTTAAGAGTTCTCCTTTCTTAGTTCCAATACTTGTGTGTGCATAATCCTTTTGACACCTGACCTCTCTGCATGCCCATCAAATATCACGAGACTGGCCTGATGTTATGGAAATTTTACCTGCCAGCCACCATAACAGAATTACACTCCAGGATCCTACTGAGTCAGGAAGCCAAAAGGAGTTTTTTTTATAAAGTTCACTTTATTAATAGTGCTACAGCTTGAGCTGCATGCCTCCAAAGAGGAAACCTGAACAGAGAAATCCCTGCGTAGTTGTACTGCTACAATCCAAGTTTTCTGTCCCTAAAGCAATAGTTTGCACCTAAAGCAATAGTTATATTAAGATCTGGGGTCTTACACGTTTTTGATTTGATTTGTTTGTTGTTTCATCAGGAAAGATATATTTTTCTGCAAGACACAGTGTTTCTCTCTCCTGTTTCACCCCCTCCAAGGCTGGTTTGAATGGGTTCTGTGGTTATCTTTTCAGCAGCTGCAATATGTGTTATATATGTGTTATAACACAACTTGTAGGCTTTGTCTGCTCATGTAATCTACTATTGCTACATCTTAATTATATAATGGCCCTCTCCAGAACAGTCCTGCCTTTGTTTTTATTAACATTCATGCTATTTATTATATGGCAGCAGAATATTTGTAGCCTCTAAGGTGTGAGCATTGTTGTTAAATATCACAAGAGTTACAATGTTAAACAGTATGACAAAGATTATTATAAAAATCAATAACCCATAAAGAATTCATTTTTCCCAGGCTCTTAAATCTGTTATCTAGGAGGTGAGCCAAGACCATACTTCTTGTAAGCCTGTTGAGGTATTATTCAATTGTATTCTATGCATTAATTTTACTTGCTAGCACAACTTCCAGACATCAGCTGAAATCCTCCCACTCTGGTCAGCAAACATGCAATGACTAGTATTAATAATTGTACAACTCCTCCTTGTAAGGCTAAGAAACTGTCTGCTGACATTCTGTTTTTCAGTGAGATTTCAGAGTTGTGAAATCTTTTTTTGGAACGTCACAATTGCATCAGCAGTATTACTGCCTAAAGTTTCTATTGCCACTGAAATGTTAACTAAGTCCTTTTCTAATTCACTCACTCCCAATCAGATAAAAAAATATAAGGAGTGAAATGCATTTGGACTTTCAATTAATAAATTACTACAGTTGATCCTATGAACAAATGTTTGTACCACGATCCTGATATCACAGCTAAACTTGAGAACAAAAATATTAGGAGCTGAGGCTCCTAAGACAAAAATTCTGGACCATTCTCCTGGTAATTTTTGTGAGCTCTCTTACCACATAACCCAGATCACACTTTACACTCAGGCACAGGCCAAGCTGCATGGAAAAGCCCCCAGCTACTCTTGTTATTTATATGGCCATTGTTTGGTTACAATCATCAAGGCTGCTCACAGGAGTAGTATTACTATAAGAGCATAATCTGAGTGAGGCAGGTGTAATGTTTTAACACACTGCATATTTGTCTTTTGCTTCTGGGACTGCCACCTCCCACTGTTGTGAGTGAGTGTGCTCTTGGTGGAGAGAAATATCTAAACACAATGTAGTCCATGAGAAGTTATCTGTTAAAGGATCCCTAACAGAGGAGTGCTCAAAGCCAAATGGCTTGGAAGGAAAGGACATATTCAATAGTGGGTTTTATCAGTAATTTTGTCTATGGTTTTTGATGTGTTGAAATAAAAATTTTCCCTCCTTGTAACAAGGCTATATAAATTTAGATACTATCTCATGTAAAAAAAAGTATGGTAAAGGCTACTAACTTTATGTGCAGGATTTCCACAATTTCCTCAGGCATTTGGAAACCTCACACTCAAATGGATCTCAAAACAAAACAAAACCTATTTCTATTTTTAAAACACTGACCATGTTGGGTTCTTCCTGTATACATTGTTGTTCATCACTGAATGACCCTTTGACAACCACTTAACATGCAAGTGATGGATCCAAGCTTCCTGTCCTCTAACTTTTACAGCAAAGTAAGAATTTAATAAGACTATCTACAGCCACTCCCATATTCCAATTTAGATTTATGGGAAAACACTTTTAATAAAATTTTATCTCCAGGCTACAAATCATGTGCTTATACATCCAGAGACATAGGTTAGTACCACTAATCATGATCCCTTTTAATTTTGAAACTTTCCTGTAAGTTTAGGACATAGAGTGTCAAATGCTCATCTGCATTCAAGAAGCTGTTTTGGGCTGGGATATAAGTTCCCAGTATAGACAAGAGTCTTGGAAAAAGAACTTCATCAAGCAATAATCCAAGGCATTGTCTCGGGGCATTTCAAATGTCCCATAAGGTTAAATTTAATGCTTTAGGCCATTTTAACCCCATATATGTGCAAATTTTGCCTGTTCTCTCCTTAACAGGTAATTCATCCTTTCTAGCTGTCCAAATGCTTGACAGTGATAAGGGTCTGCAATCTTTTTAATTTCTAACCTTTTATAAAATTAATTGATTGTTCCTGCTGTGAAACTCAACCATCTTCTCATTCAGATTCTTGTATTCCATATCTAGGAATAATTTCTTTAAGGAGAGCTTTTATTACTCTTCCAGTGTCTGCTTTTCTTATAGGGAAAACCTCCAACCATGCTGATAATTGATATCTTATAACTAACAAATATTTAAATCCACATATTGTGGACATAAGAGCATTGTTTACAGGAAGTCTTCAGCATCGGAAAAAAAGGTTGATTTCCATAGAGTTTATATTTGAGAATTTCTTACAGATAGGACAGGCATTAATAATTATTTTAGTGGCTGCACAGACCCTCAATGCCACCCATACTTGTAGCACTTGGATAGCCACTGCTTCCAGTCCTCTGTGAGCTTTACCATGGAACCACTTGGTTACAGCAACTTTTTCAGTAAGACAGATTTTTCCCTCCCATTTTCCATATAGTCTTCATCTTCTACTGTTTCCATTTTCTCCAATGCTCTTTGCTTGTCATGTTTCATCAATATAGTTTATAGTTTTCTTGGATGGTCAACATTGGACCTCAAGTTCTTGCCTAAAGCAATTGCTGTGATCTCTTCCACAATTTGGTAAGACACAGGTTTTGCTGCTATATCAACTAAGGCATTCCCTTTCCTAATTACAGCACCCTTTGTGAGGACTGGATAGTAAACCACAGCAATTTCTTTGAGGAGTTGGAAACTGTTTCATCATTTCTCAGTGAATTGCTGGGAGCTCCTGATCTCAAAGGAGTGACTGGATTAGGTCTTAGTACTGAATCTATGTTGAGAAATTCTTCAAACTTTACAAGGATTTTGGCACTGGGCACTGTAATACCTACCCATTAATTGGTGGTTATTTATATCTGAGCTCTCAAAAGAGAAACCTCTTCTGTGACAGATACCTGCAGTCTCCATATCAAGACTTAAGTCCATTTTTTGTGGCTACAGAGTTAGACAAATGCATTTCTAATCTGTTACTTGTTTGAACCATCTAAATAGTTTACCAGCTGTAAGTGCTGACATTTCCTTAGGGGATAATTATATAAGAATTAGTGCTTTCAGTATTCATCCAACTTTACTGTCCACCACCAGTCTGCATCTCTATTGGAGCACATTTTTCATCTCTTGCCTCCTTTTACTTCACATTAAAGTGCCTTGGCTTGTATTTCTGTTTGTTTCTTTGTTATCTTCTCAGTTGGCACTACCAACTCTTTTCAATTTATGACAAGCTGTGAATGTCATTAACACTATATCCCACTTCCACTGCAATAATGATGATGATATGCAAATGACTAATTCTATCCTACTGAAGTAAATAAATCTTAACTCTCATTTACATAACTTGGAAGAAAGCCCCAGAAGAACACTTGTTAAGTTTTCCCACTTTGATACAGGTACTTGAACCCACTGTTTACTTTTTCAGACAGATCTAATAGAGATCATCATTCTCAAATAACTTATGTTAAAGCTTAGGATGATCCCTCCACTCTCCCAAATGGGTTCATTAAAAAATTCAAACAAAATGGAAACACATTTTTTCTAGATAGTCAAATATTGTGCTGATAGTTATGGAAGTTCAATTTACAAATGCAAGTGTTTACTGTACATGTGCACATCAGTGGTGTTAGATGTTAAGGACACTTCAACTCTATCAACATAACTTTAAAAATATGGTTTATTATGTCTGCTGTGGAAATTTCTGCACTTTGTTGCTTGTTCAGGAAATTCTACAGTTTGGTGTATTTGGCTGGGGCTTTGCTTTGCTTTTTGCAGGGTTTCTTTAAACCCAAAGTCCATTCTTTAATAGTCTATTGCCATTACTTGACAGACAAATAAAAGGTTTACTGTGGCACACAGAAACTACTGTGTATGCATCAAACATCATGTAAGAATGGGAAAATTCACCTGTGATGGTGTTCACAGGGGTTTTTGGATGAGGGAAGAGAGGAGGATCTGACTCCATGTTTCAGAAGGCTTGATTTATTATTTTATGATATATATTACATTAAAACTATACTAAAATAATAGAAGAAAGGATTTCCTCAGAAGGCTAGCTAAGAATAGAATAGCGAAGAATGATGACAAAGGTTTGTGGCTCAGACTCTCTGTCTGAGCCAGCTGGGCTGTGATTGGCCATTAATTACAAACATCCAACATGAGACCAATCACAGATCCACCTGTTGCATTCCACAGCAACAGATAACCATTGTTTGCATTTTGTCCCTGAGGCCTCTCAGCTTCTCAGGAGGAAAAAAAATCCTAAGGAAAGGATTTTACATGAAAAGATGTCTGTGGCATTCACCCATGCTTATGTCATTGTGGGATTTATCCACCATAATTCACAGACAAGAAACACCTTACCCTAAGCAGCTCCAGCTTTGACAGGCCACCAAATCTCAGGCAAGTGACAGTTGCTGATTCCCAGTTTGACCATGACAGGTCAGGAGTCATCTGCCTGACAGCACCTTAACTCACACCTGGAGATCTGTGGCGCAATCCTATATGGTTTATGGCCAGGGAAGAGGAACAGGAGTACCATGGGCATGACTCACACCTTTTCAGATTGAGATACTGAAAGAGGCTGAGATGAGCCTCCCCTCAAAGGCCACTGACCACAACAGGGACCCATCATAGCTTACACAGGCTGAAACATCCTTCATGTTTTACAACCAGAGAGGTCAGAACAAATCTTTTCCTCCACCTTGCCAGAACTTAAATTGCTAGAAGGAGCTATGACTTAATCTGAGACTTGGCAGCATGGCACTGGAGCTCCTGCCTCTTTTTCTAACCTTAATTCAACTGCCTATCTCTATCTGCCAGACCTCACTGTGATGCAGATGTGAATTAATTGTTTCACTTTGCTTACCTGATCTGAAATCAGGGCAAATTGCTCAGAATTTTCCTAGCTGGCCCAGCACAATTAAAGGTATAGAGTAAAATTTATATAATTAGAACACGTATATTTACCACTTATGGAAAAATGTGTTATGTTACTGCACTTGCAGATGCCACAACAGGAAATCTGTCCATAATATTTCCCTATCTGAAAATGACTGCTTTGTCAAAAACATGAGATAAGAGAGAAAAACACATGTATGTAGTTTTGTATACACCCAATATTTTAATTATCCCGGTAGACAAGAAAGTGTGTATTCAATGAATTCAGACATTTAAGTAATTTTTGGAGTAATAAGTGTTTGCTATGTCTAGTTCCCCAACAGAACATTTTACGAAAATATATTTTTATCATTTGAATTTTTGTGTTCTATTTCTATTTGCACATAATTTTACTCAGACCTTTTGTTTGCATCTCACTTTTTCTTTTAGAAGAAAAGCACACCTTAGGTCTCTAGATAACAGAGAAAGGAAGGAAAAAAAAAAGGTTTGTTTTGCTTTCTTAGCTTATTGAACCCAAACATACTATATCTTGTTTGGTACTGTTCCCCCTCCACCACCCCTCCCTGACCTTCATCTTTTTAAGAACTAGATAAATACTCATATTTGAGAACACGTCCTGCATAATATGTATTCTGCATTACAGTATCTATTGATGAATTCTCCTCATGCAGTGTTTTATTTTTTCAGACTCTGATTCATCATAAGCTTCAGATGTTTCAGTCAATCAAAGCTTCTCATGGTACTTTAAGAGATCTGCAGTTCATTATGATAAATTGCACAGATCATGTACCATAGATTTGTGTGTGTGCTGCCACTGTCACAAAGCAGAACCCAGGATGTCACAGACATCTTTTTGTGAAAATCCTTTTCTTGGGATTTTTTCTTCCTGAGAAGCTGAGAGGCCTCAGGAACAAAATATAAACAATGATTATCTGCTGCTGTGGAATGCAACAGGTGCATCTGGGATTGGTCTCCTGTGGTTGTTTGTAGATAATGGCCAATCACAGTCCAGCTGGCTTGGGCAGAGAGTCTGAGGCAGCTGCTTTTGTTATCATTCTTGTCCTTTCTATTCTTAGCTTAGCTAGCCTTCTGAGATGAAACTTTTCCTTCTATTCTTTTTAGTATAGTTTTAATGTAATGTATATCATAAAATAATAAATCAAGCCTTCTGAACATGGAGTCAACATTCTCGTCTCTTCTTTCTACATAAGACCCCTGTGAACACCGTCACACCCAGGATAAGCAGACAAATGTCCAGAATGGGGGAGAAACCCAGGAGTCTGCTCCAGTAAAGGCTGTGCAGTCAGAACTGCTCATTTCTCTTCCCTAAAGTCGCTTTACCCATTTCTAATTTCACTCATCCCTCTTTCCTCTTTCCCCCTCTTACAGTGACATCTCCACTAACCCCTTCCTGCTTTATTTTCAATGCACAGCCTCCAGAGTTACAGCTGCCCGTGTCTCACAGCTCCCTCCTAGATATCTCTCTTCTTCTTTGTCCCAAAGATCCTGTTCCACCTCCTACTTGTTCTCAGAATTTATTTTCTTGTTTTTGCAAAATTTTTTGTCCTATGCTTGAGACATATCAGCATTGACTGTACTGCCAAGAAGTAATTAGTCAACAGCATCTGAGACCAAGGTTAAGATAGCACCACCTGTCTTTAAATAAACACAATAATATTTGTTCAGAGCAACGTCATGGAGGAGAGTGTCAGAAGCACTGTTTGCCAATAAATACATCCCTCTGTTACCTGTTGCAAAAATCCACATACCTATATTCCAAGCTCAAGACAGCCTCAAACACTTCAGAATCATTCAGGTTTGACTTTTGTGGTAGAGTCATCAAAGGCCTGGGACAGCAAATATTCTATATTAGAGGTGATTATGTCTTAGCTACTTTAGAATTTTATTCTCTGTGGCTATTCTCCACCCCTTAACCTACTCTGAATACAGTCACTAGCAAGACCAATACAGACAGTAGCTTGGGATTAAGAAAGGAAAGGAAGAAGGAAAATAATAAGGCAAGAAGCTGTGCTTCTGCAGCATCTGTGCTTAACATAATAGTATTGAAATATTCTGTGCATGCACCTCTGTGCAATAATCACTAGATAATCCCTGTTACCTTCCACAGGAACTGTGCTTCTGCAGAGCTGAAATCACAGTAACAGGAAGATGAAAATGATTCATTCAAAAAAAAAAAAAAAAAAAAATTCTACCCAGAAGGAAAGCCAACCTCTTCTTCCAGTGCATTTACAAAATTATTCTCTGAGAGGAAAAAAAAAGGAATTGCTTTCTTTGTCTCAAGTATACTTCTCCATTTCAGATGATAAACATAATCTACATAACAGAGATAAGTGGATAACATATCCAGATTGTTACATGTTTCATTATCACCTTTATTGACTATACATTGTCAGTAGTAGCACTGTTAATTGTTGTTTTTCTGCTATGAAAAAAAAGAAAATAAAATCAAACACAAAAAACTACAAGGACAAACTACTGTTGCCAAGAGTAGGTGTTCAGCTCCACTGACTTCAGGCAAGCTGGACCTGCTGATGCCAGCAAGGACTGTGACCCCAAGTTACACTTCCCTCAGAAGAATGAGGGTGCAGGATACAGGACACGCTGCAGATTTCTATTTCTGTAAAGGCTTTAGCACAATCTGCATGCAGGGCGTGAAATGCGGCAAAATTGTGGCATACTGAAAGGTTGACAATGTCCTTTTGCTAACCTACATCTTCAAAGCAATATTCTCTCATCAGCTTTTCCTTCTTCTGGCCCTCTGCTTGAAGTCTTTGTCCTCTTTGCCTCCTCTCTACCGTGCATTAGAATTGAGCTCTGTAGCTAAGCAGTCTTCTCCAGAAGCCAACTGTACAGGCTAATTTTATATTCTTCTGAAAATCCACTCTCCAGTGAAGTGTGCTTTGAGGTAAATTTGAGGTCCTTTTATGTAGTTTTGCTCCTACAGGTCTTTTATTGTTTCCACCACTTCCTTCTCTACTCAATACTTTATTAGGCTGCTGGCAAGTGTGGAGGCTATTCCTGTTCCTTTAATTCTTTATTCTGGAAATAAAAAAAATCCTACCTTAGAATTGACAGTGGAAAGAAGCCTTGGAGCAGACAACAAGAAAATGTCACCAATCTAAATCCCAAACTATTAAATTACAGTAATAAAACATCCCACATGCAAGTACTGCACTAAAGCTGTTGCACTGTGGCTTCAAACATTTAAATTCCCCTCCAAGTTAGATACTTGTACTTAAGGCCTTATTCTAGAATTCTTGCTGATGTTATGCAGATGACCACAGATTCATTCATGCATGTAAAGGGTTTCACAGAACTTCTATTGCCCTTCTCACAGATCATTGTATTCATTGCTTTTTGAGGAGAGTTGTTCTTCACTGCTGGGCCTTTCTTTGAGCTTTATTCTATGTGTGGCTCAAGGGGAGCAGTTTCTCACTTTCTCTTCCTTTTTTTTTTTTTTTTTCAATGACTACATTTTCCATTTTCTTCCCTTTTCTGGCAGAGGCACAGCTCCTATTCATTCCTCCTCAGACCTCCACACTCCTCTCTACCAGCTCTCAAATTCCCTGCCCAACAGGAGCCTGCACTCTGGTGAAAAGCATCTGTGGATGACAGCTGAGTGCTGTGGGAATGCAGAACTGAGCATGAAGCATTGCAGGTGCCTGCCTCAGACTGCACATCTATCCTTGTTAGCTGCTGCTTTCTTACCTCCACTACATAAAAGACCAGATCAGCAACAGAACACAGAAAGATGTTGCTTTTAAGGGATCACCTGCTGTCTCACCTACAGATGTAGCTGCAGGTTTTCAGCAGGCATGACAATCCTGCAGCTTTCTTCACCCCTGTCTTTGCCTCTGCCTCCATGAAAAAGCAATGAGCCTCACTATAGTGACAAAGTACATGGATGCACTTCCCATCCCCCCTTAAGGAGCCTTAGAAAAAGAAGCCAGGAACAGCTCAGATCCACACTGAATCCTCATGTGGCACCAAGGACAGAGCACTTCAAAGCAGAAAACACTCAGAAGCACAGTGTTCCTATATAACCCAATGCCTTGCCTGAAAAGTCCCTAGAGTCAGAAATGTTCTTTGGCTTGGTACTGCTTCCAGCTTTAGATCCTAGGAGCAGAATAAGAAGCAAGTTGCTTATGAAGAGAGCAGAAACCATGATGCTCACTCAGTGAGTGGTGAGGTATGCTCATTTCTATTAACCCTGCTAGACATCCTGGTGTTTCCATCCAGAGGCTGGAAAGGATGCAATAGATTTCAGACCTATTTTAAGTTTTATGTGCAATTTGTCAAGGAAAAAATAATTTAAGGAGGATTAGAACTTAAGGGTTTATACCACAAAGTGGCCTTTCCTCCCCTTGGCAGCTCCAGTCACTGCACAGTCACCAGCACAAAGATGCACTGCAGCAGCCAGTGCTGAAACACAAAAGCTGGGCAGCCAGCACTACTTTTCCCAATAGGACAGTCACTGGAAATGAACTCTGAAAAGAGCTAACACAGGTACACAAAGAAGCTGGAGGCTGATAATGAGCAGAGCAGTAGAGTGAGAGAACAAAAAGCCAGCTTCTCACCTCATCACCTTTCAGAGCACCACTCCAGCCACACAGCTTAAAGACAATCCAGCACTGGACTATGATTATGCCTGCACAACACAGAAACAGCTTTCCAGCCCTGCTTTAGAGCAGTAGCCCTACTTCTTTAGAGCAGTGCCCTTGAAAGGCTTGCACAGACTGTTGGAGGTTTTTTTTCCAACTAGATTTTTCAGAGGTTTATAAAACACCTGCTAAACCTTCAGTAAAATTGTCAGACAAGCAGGAAGAGACTTAAATCTCCTAGAATTAGCTGTCAAAGTTAATTGGATAGTTAGAAAAATGATTTACTTGAAGCAGGTTACTTAGGTTCCTCCTTGTCTTGAGCTGATTATCTTCCTTTTCTGTAGGGAGATCTAAGGGAAGCTCAGAACAACTTGGAGCAGGCATCTCCATATTTTTCAGATATCTGGGCTATTTGCCTCAAGAATTAAATTGTATTATCACATAACCATCAATATTTCAGGCATAATTTGATTCCACTTGCATTACAAGAGAGCTGTGAAAGCCTGGCTGCCCTTCCAAACCAAACATGCCATACTAGATCTGGAAGTTCACCTTTCCTTATGTGATTTGATTTCCTTCAAGGAAAGCTGGACCTCTCTTGTATACTACAAGAGAACCCAGAGATGGGGCAACTGGAAGAGTGGGGTTGCATAAAACCTCACACATCACACCTGGCACTGAGCATGACTTCCCATCTTATTTTGCACAGTTTACCAGAGGAAAACAACATGGGAAAACCTGTCCAGCACTTATCTTCCAGAATGTGGTAGGTCTGCTGCTGTGCAGAAAATGTGATCATGCTTTCACAGTTATGTTGCATCTGACAGAGAAAATTTACAAGTGCTTGAAAAAATGGACCAAAAAAAACCCAAACCAAAACAAAACAAAACCAAAAAAAACCAACCCCCCCCCAAAAAAAATCCAACCAGCCAACCAACAAAATCCACCCACCAGCACATATACACAAAACGCAAAGAAAAAAAAGTCTTTGTTTCATGTTTTCTACTAAGTGTTGAAACTAGAAAAAAAGTCAGAAAGCTGATAATCAGTTTGTACTCTACAATATTTAGTAAAGCATAAACTTCAGGTCATAACTGTCTCCTCCTTGACAGTGCTAAACAGGTACTCTTTCTACCATCTGTTCACCTCTTGTCAGAAAACTTAGAGAAGAGTACTCGATGCTTCCACCCTCCTGTCAAATTTGTTCGGAATTTGCTGGCTCAGACAAAAGTATCTCAAGACTGGTTCACAGCAAGAAAGACAGACTGCTTGATTAGAGACTTCTTTTTGTAAGAAAGCCAGGCTACAAAATTAAAGCTGTTTAGGATGAGAGGAGCATAGTTGATGCTTGAAGCTTTAAGGCTGATGGTGTTCAAAAGCTTGAGAGGCTCTTGTCCATCTGACAAGACTTTACACTCTGTTAATTCTTTTCACAGGAAGAGCTACTGTTCAAAATTTATCTTGTTAGTATGAGTTCAGTATTTCAGATTACTTCATTTAAAAGAAAAGAGACACCATACAGACAAGAGGAGATTTGAGAAAGTAACAATACTCAGTTTATACAAACCAAGTGTGGGCTCCAAGATTGAAAGTAAAACTTTTCCTATTTTATTCTGTGCTAAATCTCTAGTATTTACACAATCTGTAATAGAATTATTGCTCCTCTGATATTTCTTAAAGCAAAAGTTTCTGCTATAACACAATTAGCCCAGAAAACCCCTTTTCAAAAGGGGAAATTTCGGACAGATGCTGTGCATTAACTAGGTTAAAAACATGAAGTGTAAAAGTTCAAGAGCCTCAGAGTAAACCCAGACTCCCAGTAAATTTGAATTTTTAAATTCTTGGGGATTGTATTTTACCATGATCTTTGAGGCTTTAAAGAGAAATAGAATATATATATATACAAATATCTACATATATAAAGGTTTTAAAGTAGTAATCTTGAGTATTGTCAATAACCCTATTCCAGTCAAGCATTCTTTTGATGCTCAAAGGTCTAAGAGCATTCCTTATAAGCTGAAGGAGTGAAGACTTCCCTCCATGGAGAAGAAAAAGCTGAAGCATAGGAAAAACCTCATCACAGTATTTCAGTACTTAAAAGGCAGCTACAAAAAGGACAGAAGGTTTCTCTTCACAGGTATCTACATGGAAAACAAAGGGACAAGAAATGCAAAAGGCAGTTTCATTCAGAATAGGAAAGAAATTTATTTTTACAGAAAGAACACTCAGCCACTGGAATAATTTCTCCTGGGATACAGTAGAGTCTCATCACTGTATGTGTTTTTCAAGATGTGACTGGACAAGGTGCTAGGTAATCTAATCTAGACTCCCTTTCCCATAGAAATTTGGTCCAGAGAATCTTCTGAAGTCCCTTCCACTCTGAGATAATCTGGGATCCCAGTTAGTGAATGAAATTATTTCAACACTTTCTGTGAATGTCAAGGCCCCTTAACAAGAGAGTCTTGGCTCTACACCCAGTAAAAACAGTTTAGTTTAGTTTAGTTTAATACGGTATTTATTGGGCATTTTTATAACACACCCACACCTGGGTGTAGGCACGCACACCCACACGTGTGTTGCATAGCTACAATTAGTACCAGTTTTACTTCCCAACACATACAACAAAAGGTTATTAATATTTAGCTTCATTCACTACTTTGCCTTGACTAAGCAAGCATAATTCCCTTAAAACTCACTGAAAAGATGTAGAATTCAAAAGCTGTTGCACAGAGTCTGCAGAGTGCAGTTTCTTTGATCAGAGTACAACAGAGGATGGTTTGAAATTCCTACACAGAAACATTTTGTGTATTGTCAGAAACTCACGATGGCATTTCCCCAGCTGGGATCTTTATTTCTGCTAAGTTACAGATATACATTGCCTGCTCTTTCTTTAATATTTAGCCTGTCTTTTGGGGTCACAACTACACAGTAATTGCAGAAATTTCTTGCAGAAGGATGTTTAAAGGGGCAGATAGCAGAACTGCAGAAGAGAGGCACCACAGATATAGAACCACTAAAAATGGAAGCCAAAGGGAACAGCAGTGAACAAGGTGCTGCCAGGCAGGGTTCCATTATTAGAAAATATCAGCTTTCTTTTAAAAATAGCTTTCTTGCTGTCTTACTCACCCACCCCTCCCTTCTCCCTCCCTACTTCCAGCAGCTCTGGCTATGCAGTTTCTTCTTCTTCTGCATATAAGTAGCCTAAAGCAAACTAATTGTTGCAGTTTATACACATAAAAGGAGAAAGCAGAATATTTTTGGATTATCCAGGTTTTCATTGCAGACACTTTCCCCCTTAAGCACTTTTCAAAAATCTCCTTACCATGCTGGACTTTTTAATGGTATCACCTCAAGCACACCATTCTATTCTGTAGAATGAAACATTCTAAAGAATGCTTTTATTGCACTTTTTTTTTTTTTTTAAATCCAAAATTCTACTTCTATAGAAGCCAAACAGCATTCTGCCACAAATTCTGGAGAGAAACGTAACTCTGTAAGACACTTATGGAAGGACTACAAGGTCTGTGTTCTCACAGAAAAACAAACTGAAAACAGGCTACATTGCTTTTAAATTTATACATGAATATGAGATACTCAGTATTAGATCACAAAGACAGCTGTCTATTGCACCCAGATGTACAGGGTTTCAAACAAAACCATCTTAGAGGGGATTTTCTGACTTTTCTATGACATAACTATTTCTGTTCAGATCCACTATCTAGATGATTAATTCATTACAACTCCAAAGAAGAGAATGAAGAATTGTGTTTCATGCTGGTTGTGGCTGGGATAGATTTAATTTTCATCATAGCATCTAGTAGGGGGCTGTGTTTTGGCTTTGTGCTGAAAAGTATTTCTTTATTATTGCTAAACAGTACTTACTTACAAAGGCTTTTTCTGCTTCCCAGACTATTCTGCCAGTGAGGCAGCTGGGAGTGCACAAGGAACTGGGAGGACACACAGCTGACCCCAAGTGATCCAAGGGATATTCCATAATATATGGTGTCATTCTCAGCACATAAAGCTGTGGAAAGAAGAACAAGGAAGGTGGAACACTCAGAGTGATGGCATTTGTCTTCCCAAGTCACCATTACATGCGATGGAGCCCTGCTCTCCTGGGGAGGGTTGAACACCTGCCCGCCCATAGGAAGTGGTAAATGAATTCCTTGCTTTGGTTTGCTTTCATGTGCAGTTTTTGCTTTTCCTATTAAACTGTCTTGATATCAAAGTTTTCCCACTTTTACCCTCTCAATCCAGGAGGGTGATAAAGTGTCATGGGTAGGGCTTGGTTGCCAGCTGGGGATAAATTAAAAGAGGTAAAAAGGAAAAAAAAAACCACAAAAGTGAACAGAACACTGTTGAAACATTCTTTTGTAAAAATATTTTGCTATAAATGCTAGGAAGTGTGATGACATTTTAACAGATAAACACACCAGCCAACAAGAGCTGAGGTTTAGCAGAGTTGGTAAAGGTAGATTGCAAACAGTTCCAATTATGTAGTGAAGTGTCCCTTGACCATACCTTACATGGGTAAAGTGCAAGCAGAATTGTTCATATCAGGGATAGGTTTTGGCTGACTAAGGTGGGAACAAGAGATAATCAGTCACCCCTGATAGCCTTGGCACATCACTTCCATTAATCACAGTCTGAGTGAAATGGTGCCATTGTTACCAGACTTCTGAAAAACTGCAGTGGTTACCAACCCAGATGATGGCCTGCATGAAAACTGACTAGTAACTAAAGCCAATTACCTTGAACTCTATTAACAGCAGCCTTAGGTGAGGTCCTTCAAGCTCTCCTGGATGGCAGGAGGCTGTGCCAGCATTGCCCTTGGAGTGTGACACTTCTCAGAAGTCACCAGATCTCAAATCTGCAATACTTCGAGGAAAATCACAAAAGCTGACAATAAGATCTGAGCCAACCCCCCGCTCCTCTAGGCTCAATCCCTTGTTTAATGAGCAATGCAAAGGCATTCAATGTATTTCGATCAAGTCAAGGAGAAATTTTGACAGATACCTTCATAGGCTGGATCCAGCACCATCCAGATTCTGTCAGGAGTTCAGAAAGCAAGGGGTGGTGGGTGTGTCTATTCTGAACCTCAGGACTCAGTGGGAAGGTTTATCCTTTGAATGCCCATTCTCCATGCAAATCATTGTAAAGTGAATTTGAGACAATTTTCCTTTGCATGTTTCCTCCATTCAGTAAGTAAAAAAGTGAGCCTTGCTATAGAGCCTTATCAGGCTTTCACAAATTTTATCAAAACCTGCCTTTGACAATACTGTTGATGGTGATTCTTTAAGTGCCCCAAAATACTCATTTGCAACATCCCCATCACCTGCATAGAAGTAAGACCTTGCCTGGCAAGTACTCACCATGAACTTGTACTGTTAATGCTCAGAAATCTGATTTTTCAACTAGACAGGAAAGCATTCACCTACACCTCAAGCCCACCAACAAACCCCTCCAGCCTACTACTGCTCATGCAAAACCTTTTAAACTACTAAAGAAAGCAAATTGGTTATCTTACAATGTAAGTCTTGGACTTAAAGGTACAGAGTACTTAAAAAAAAAAATCCCTAAACGTGCCCTTCACTTTTATTCCATGTTTATTTCATCTGTCACTGATAATCCTGGAGATCATATCACTTTATCCTCTTTTAAATCCCTCCTTAAGACCTACCTCCTCTGCAATACCTACAAATCTCTGCCAAATGGGACTGTTTAGACTAATGGCCACTTGTAGCTAGCTTCAGCAAATACATCTTTCTAAACCTTCTCTCATTACCTGCATTTTCCACTATCAATCTGCTTATCTAATTATTTATTGTCCATGAAATATCAAATTCAGATATTTCATTAGTTTCTTTTCTAAATAGAGCTACTATAATAATTTATTATCTTACAATAACTAGCATTCAGAGGCCTGAAAGGATGCATTGGAAAATGGAGGAAAATAAGGAGGCAAAATTACTGCTTAGAGCATTACATAAGAAAAAAAAAAATCTGATTTCACACTTTTAATGGAATGTACACTTATAGTTAATCAAGAACTGAAAAATAAATGAAGACAGAAGAGCATTATTGTTCTGGAGATTTTGGATGGTAGTTTTTCATTTTTATACTCTCTTTCTTTTTCCTGAAGGGTAGGCAGATAAAACAACGTGAGAAGAGCAGTACTTAATATGAAAAACTAAAACTGACAAGGGCTCCTCTCATAACTTTAAATAAGTCATGCAGAATAGCTTCTGCATCATAAAACATTGACACTTACAAGTCTAAACACAAATAAAAACATCCTACAATTTTTTTCTTCCAGTCCAACAAAAGGCATGAGAAGCTACTCAGAGCAGCTCCATGCTACCCCTTAAATCTTTCTAAAAACTAAAAAAAATCTTCAAGACATTCATAAGTCTTAGAACGTTTTTGTAACAATCTTTTATTAAAAAAAAAAAAAAAAACAAAAAAAAAAAAAAAACCACAAAAGACCAAAATCAACATAAATTAAAAAAATATTATTATCCTCAGATACGCTCATTCAAGCATAAGCAGCCTTTATCAATGCTGTTCCTCAGGGTGTTATTTAATATCATTTTTTTCTTCACCTCCGTAATCAGACACTCAAACTTCTTTCCTTTAAAAGCACTGCTCTCAAGTCACACACCAGGAATCCAGTGCACACTAGTGACTATTAAAACCTTTCTTATATCCTGCTGGGAGAGCAGCAGATGATAGGGCTGAACTTTCAGGTGGATCTAGTTGAGTTCATTTGAAAACGTTGCCTATGCTACAGGTGCTCTCCCCATTGAAGGCTGCAAATTCTGGCATCCAAGAATTATTACTTTGTACCAGTATTACTGGAGAATATTGAAAATAAGAAGGTTTGTGTGTGGAAGAGCCAGATTTACTGCGTGTTCAGGAACAGCCCATGTCACAGGTGTGGAAATATTGGGCTTTATGGTTATGTGTGGTGAACCTGCCCTTCCCTGGGCATATCCAGGCCACTTATTACAGATTAGTGGATAGATGTGCCTGGATTTCCAGGGCCAGGAGTATCTAAAAATCAATTAATCATTATCATGGGCTGGAGACACACCCATGAAGAGGACACCACACATATCTCCAGCCAGCACACTGGGGATGAGTAGAAAATAAGGAATTCCTCTTCTAGTTTCACCTGCACTGCTGGTCCCAGCTGCAGCCCTTGTAAAGGATTAACTCTTAGAGTTATAGAATCAGAAAAGCATTTAGGTTGGAAAAGACCTTTATGATTGTTGAGTGCAATGATTAATGAAGTACTGCTGAGGCCAGCACTGAACCACATCCATCCCTCTGTGCAACATCTACAGGTCTTTGAAACACATCCAGGAATGATGACTCCAGCACTTCCCTGGACATTCTGTTCCAGTGTTCAACAACCCCTTCAATTTCCTAATATAAAATCTAAACCTCCTGTGGCACAACTTGAGGCCATTTCTTCTTGTCCTGTCACTGCTTAACTGGGAGAAGAGACCAATCCCCACCTCCTTTCAAGACACAACCTCCTTTCAGGAAATTGTACAGAGTGATCAGGTCTCCCCTGATCAGTCCCCTCACCTGTCCCCCAGCTGCTCCTCATCAGACTTGTGCTCCAAACACTTTCCCAGCTCCATTGTCCTTCTCTGGACATGTTCCAGCCCCTCAATGTCCTTCTGGCAGTGAGGGACCCCAAACTGAGCACAGGATTGAGGTGTGGCCTCACCATGCCCAGCACAGGGGGGCAATCACATCCATGGTCTTGCTGGCCACAGTATTGCTGACACAGACCAGGTGTCATTGGCCTTCTTGGCCACCTGGACACATTCCCAGCTCATGTTCAGCCAATTTTCTTCTTCTGAACCATTCCTACTATGTAAAATATGTTAATATTACTTATTTTCCTAATGCTTGCAAGACATTACCAAAGTGTTCGATATTTAATAGTGACAACAGAAACAGAAATAGATGCCTTCAAAAAATGAAACAGGTAATGGATGGATTTTGTGAGCTTTCATACATTTTCATTATTTAAATTGTTCAATGCTGTTGTTTGTCCCCCCGAAGCTACAGTTCTTTAAAATTTGAGTCACGAAGTGAGAGTAAAAAGAGGATGTAATTTCTGAACTCTCCAGGTACTGCTAAAATGTTGAGACTGAATTAAAAGCTGAAAAAAAATTAAAATTTATTCAGACTATCAAAATAGAAATCCTCAAACTCTAGTTTTTGTGTATTTATTGGTTTAAGGTTGGTCTTGGGTTTTTCTTTTTTTTGGGAGGTAGTGATTTGGGTTGGGGATTTTAAGTGTAGGAGGTTTAAAGTCGGTCTTTTTCCTTGGAGAGTGAGGCTAGGGAAAGGGGATTTTATGCTTTATAATAATTCCACATTATCAACAACCTGAGACCTGTATGAAGATTTAGAATTCCATGGAGGCAGAGAACAGTAAGAAGAGAAGTAATATGAAAGAGAGAATAAAGATTAGAGCAAATATTGTAAGGAATTGGCTGGTTCCTTTCTGTGTACTCTGCTAACATCCAGCTGGCAAAAAGCCTTATAGCACATGAATGGGAAATTCTGCCAGAGGAAGAACTTTGCAACCTGAGTGAAAGAAGCCAGAGGCTGTATTAAATACAATAGGTTGAAGGCAGCAGACTTGAAAACTGTTCATAAAAAGAAATTTTAATCCTCTATATAGGGACATATTAAATCAGTTCAACAACAATTTTGGTAGAAAATGCAGTTCCAGCAATATTAAAATGTTTTACTTTGTTCCTGCGTGACTTGAATCTACTCAGGTGAATACAGGATGCTATTAACTTAAATTAAAATTCCATCTTACAAATAACTTTCTGAGTCTAAATACTTCTGAATATTCCACGCCACACAATAGTGGGGTAGTGATTTTCATCACAATTTAGTACAAAAAGTAAATTTAGGAATGTTTGAATTATCTCCAGGCACCCACTATGTAACTAAAGAAGCCAGAGTACTGCAGATAAAGGGAAACATCAGTGTTGGAGTGCAGCCTGTGTTTTATGTCCCAGGCAGATTCCCACTTTCTCCCTCCTCTCGCCTTCCCTCCTTTTGACCCCACACTCCCATGGCCCTAATCTGTGTCTGTGGGGTGTGGGCTGGGGTCAAGGTGTGATGCTCCAGCTCAGGGGGCAGGGACCTGCAGGATGGTCAGGAACACAGAGGAAATGCCCACATGGGGTTCCTGACGGGAATTGTTATTCTAAGGGTAAGGAACACAGAAGAGTCATCTGCTGCAGAGAGGATGGCAGGTGAACCAGCATGTTTCTCATCCCTATGAAATTGCTGAACTCATTTGTGTGAAATTTTCTGATACACCTGTGTGAGCATGAGATCCAATGCTAGAAAAGGTATGTGCCTGAGTAGGTTTGCCAGAATTACAAGCAACTGAAAAAATGATCTTTTAATGGTAATTACCAAATATTAACTAATACGTAGCAATGATATTAAATCACTGCATTCATTTTCAAACACCAATTTTTTTTCCTACAAGGACCATATTTCAAATGCTGAGTAGAACGTTTTAAAGGTAAACAGGAGCTTGCAAGAAATATAGTTTGTAAGAGGCAATTGAATTTTTTTTTCAGAAGTGGGGTAGAGCATTGGATTGAAGCTGCTCTAGACAATAAGGTTGCTTTTGATAATGATTAATTGATTTCTAGAGACTGTTAATAATGAATTCAGTTGAGCACTTAGCCACAAGTGGAGTTATATAGGTTAGGTGTAAAAATGTCTCTACCTTTCCTTCCAGCCACAATTAGTGAAAAACTTCCATGCTCATGGCTTAATTTCAATGGATCTTTGAAAACATCTTTTTCCTTACTGAGTTTCTAATACTTTTCAGATTCAACATCTAATTTATTGCTAGGATTCAGGAGACCTGATCTTGTCTAGTGTCTTTTTCTGTTTTAACACGATTTATGACACTATGGGCTGTTCTGGCAGCAGGCAATGTTTTCCAAGTTATGGGCTATGACCTGCAGGCAGTGGATGCAGCAATAATCTGGTGAAGTAAAAGTTAGCTTCCCAGTGATATGTTTTGTATCAAAAGTGAAAAGCCTCATGTAACTGATTCACAGAGGAGAAAGCACTAGGCAGAATTTAATCATAACCTGTGAAGTTTATTATAATAGGGACAGTGCAGAATATGACAAGTGCTGGCATGCCATTTTTTACATATGGTAAATGTAACGGAATGAGACAATGAAACAATTTGCTTTAAAAGACTGACAACTCCATAACCTTCAGCCCAAGGACTGAGTTGCCTGTTATTCAGGGTTTGATTTGTTGCAGCACAACTCTGTGACCTTGGTGCAGTTTTACTAAGAAACTGTTGATGGAAGGGAGGTATGACAGAGCCAAACAACATAAGGCAAGTTAAAAGCTAGACAGACAATTGAGAAAACAATAAAAAAGTTAGTTAGTTGAGAAAATGATAAAAAAGTTAGTTGAGAAAACAATAGTTTCTTTCAATGGCTTGAAAGAAAAAAAATACTGATATGAGACCACCTATAAACTGTAGGGACAAGAAGTGCATGCAACTAATGTGTAGCAGCACCAAGAGCCAACCGTTTTCAAGGGAAAATGGAAGCTGACCCTTGCCCACTTGACCAAAATCAGTCTGGGCAGCAGAGGCTCACCAGATGCCTCACTGCTGGTGCTGAGCCCATTAAAGCTTAGCTTGATACACAGACACAAATAGTTTGGGTTATTAATAGGAAAATCATGTCTTGTACTTGAAAGTGTGTATTTCTATCTATCTATATCTATCTATCGATATCTATCTATCTATCCATCTATCCATCTATCTCTTTTAAAGTGTTTTGGAAGAGGTAATTTTTTGTCCATATATTAAAAGTAACCCTAAGAAAGCTGAATCATTGAATGACAACGAAATAGTCAAAGCTGTTGGCTAAGTGCCATAAATGTATGTCTCAAAATTACAGGTGTAATACATGTAGGGTGCTTCATTGTTCAATTGCTTTATTAGAAGTCATTAGGTTGAAGTAAAAAGGTATAAGATTATAGAATCAGAGAATGCTGAGGGTTTGAAGGGGCTTTAAAGATGATTCAGTTCCAATTCCTCTGCCATGGGCAGGGACACCTTCCAGTAGACCAGGTTTGTCAGAGCTCCATCCACCCTGGCCTTGAACACTTCCAGGGATGGGGCATCCACAATTTCTCTGGGCAACCTGTGCCAGGGCCTTACCACCCTCACAGTGAAGAATTTATTCTAATATCTGATCTAATCCCCCTCTCACTTTGAAGACATTTCCTCTTTGTCCTGCCACTACATGCTGCACAAGAATGACAGAAGAATCCCAGTCCCTCTCCATCTTTCTTGCAGGGTGCCATGTAAGGAATTGCTTGATGGTATTAATTCAGTATTAGACGCTACCATCCTGCTGAATTTATGTAAGTATAAATTTTCTTTTCAGTATGAGAAAAGTAAAGTTTAGGAGGAGGGAAGAAGAGCTTCTGACTGTGACTATAGATTAGCAGTTCGACAGGCTGCCAAGGCATGTTTGAGAGCTGTCATCAGTGGTTTGTTCAGCGCTAGACAAGACAGCACACATCCAGGATGTGTGCAAGCCACCAAATCCACCTCTGCTGTGCTGAGCTGAGCTAGGTGACTCACTACAATGGCTTTACAACTGAAATTATGCTTCTTTAAAGAGGAAAATTAATGAAAAACCTCAAACCTCAAAACCATGTCTGTGTGTTTGTGTGTGAAATCAAAACTGGTCCATACTCAGTCTTTTTTCCAGTAGGAAAGTAGTTATATGTATGTGATTAAAGACTGAAATGGCAAATAAAAAATCCTGCAGGAAATTAATGTAAGTTCAGTTTTCTTAAAGGAATCTATTTGGAATTTTTTATTGTTGTTATTTGCTTGATTTCTTTTTCTGTTCTCCATTTAATACACATTATTTAGACAAGTAATTAGCTGGAGTTTGGCTTAAACAATAACCTGTTTATCAAAACATTGCACCATAAAAGAAAGCTATGAGACAAAGACTAATGGCATGGATAGAGACTGAGAAATAATGTAATATGCAAGAAATGTCTTTAGGGAAGTTAAATATAATCCTAATTAGTGAAATACATAGATATTACAGCCATATAAAAGAAGTGATCTCCATCCTGTTCTTCTAGATCAGTTCTTAAAGCACTAAAAGCTTTAGTGCTTTAAGACTCTCTCACAAAAGAGAATTTGTTGTTTTCCTCTTTTTTTTCCCCTTTTATTTTAATTCTTTTAATTTAATTTTAATTCTTTAATTTGTGACTTAATGTTATCTAATATATTTTCTTATAAAAATATAAGAAAATATATAAGAAAAATTATATAAATATATTAAAAATATATAAGAAAATATTATAAGAAAAATACTTTCTTATAAGTATTCTTTTCCTGTATTGTGAATTCCATGATTGCCACAATCCCAGAAGTGAGGCAGGGTGGGAAAGAGTTTAGTGTTGCTTTTACTGTTGTTTACTTTTAGCAGAAGATGAAGGAAGAAATAAATTGTTGTTTAAATATTGAAAATTCTCATAGGGCCTTTTCTTTTATCTTTCACAACAACTGCAATTTTCAGAGCACCCTCTTCTTTTCTTGCAGCTCTTCTAGAGAAACCCTAGGAGCTATTTATCAACTACGTTGTTTTCATAACAGAAACAGAAAGTTTAAAAAAAAACTTTCAATAGCAGAAAGAGTAATATATGCTAATATGTGGTAATTCACATCTTTATACATACAGAGAAAATCCCAGCCGAAGAAATTTAGCAATTTTTCAGTTAAATTTTGAATGTTGCTCATTATTTATATTTAAGCAAGAATTTTCTTGGTATTTCTTGCCTTTCAAGTATTTGGTTCTCATATGCACATCTTGCTGTTAAATTTATTCTAAAAATTCAAGTTTTAATCCAGAACCTGAACACAATTGAAGCCCTTAAAGAATAGGAAAGAAAAAAAATCTAAAATTTACTTTAAGTAAATTGATTTACTTCATTTCTAATGCTTGGCCTAAGCTACAGGAGATTTCACAAACCAGTGTTAGCTGTGTACCAACAGATTGGTTTTAGCTTTTCTCTCCAAGAGAACTTCAAATGCTCTCAAAAGGAAAAGTTTAATTTAAAAATTCTTAATAACATTAGAAATCAGGAGTATCAATAAAAACTATTACTTTAAGTTTCTCTTTTCCCAGATAATTTCATGTGTTAATCTTGGTAATGAAAACAGGTGAACCTTTTCTAATCTTGCTTGCAACTGGTTTAAATTGTCTTCCAATTTTCAGTTCTCTACAACCACTTTTAGAAAGCAAATGAGATATGTTTTCCTTAATCTTAGTTTCTGATTACCTTTACAAAAACAAAATTGTAGACTCATAAGCATAACACTTCTAGACTCTAAGACTATTTAATTTCTGTTGTTCATATCCTTGCAGACTTCTGAATAATTTGATTAGCACTTACCTAAATTCTTGGTAATTTTGAACATGGCCACAATGTAATACATTATGAGAAATGTAAAAAGCAGTTTTCTTTAGTTGTTATGCCACTCAGACCATCTTCTGCCATAAGGGTACTTGATTACAAGTATATTGAATTAATGTGAAATACAATATTATTGCAGAGAATTTTTTTCTAACTGGAATATTACTCCATCAGACTTTTAGATTAAAACCTGAGAATAAAGTTGGACACATTTTAATATCTGTAAACTGGACAGGACTGTGCCCAGAAAGGGTAAAGTCATGATGATTTATGTACCTGAACAAGATTTAAGATGTACATTTAGGCAATGCTATTCTTCATAGAAATACAACTGTGTTACTCTCAAATTTTCAGGATATACTTTTGAGACCTCCAAATTCCACACAAGACAAAATTCAGCTGTGAATGAATTTTACACTGTAGAATTTTGGTCAGCTTGCCAGAATAAGCTAAAATTAGTTTTTGACTTGGGTTTTTAAATGCTGTAATACAAATTAAACATCTCCCTCCTCAACATGATGGTCCAGATGTTATGTCCAGCTCAAGGAGCCTCTCAGACATCAGTTGCTCAAAAGCCAGAAGAAATATTTCTCTCTTTGCCCAGTTTATTATGGTACACTGCCTAAAAATCTACTGCCAGACCCTGTTTCAGACATGCTTTCGGCATATCTCAGTCATATATCTCACTTTCTAGAAGGACTGTTGTACCCTCAAACTGATTAGAAATTCTAAAACCTCTCAGCTTTTCAACCATGCTGCCACCACTGACCCTACAGAAGGACACAAGCTTCTGTGGAAACTTGCAGTCTTTTGCAAAGCCTAAAATAAAAGCTAGTTGTACATATTTCAGGAACATGTAGGAAGCATGTTCAGGAATATTTCCTTTGGAAGCATGTAATATTGCCTAATGCATGAAAGTCAGGTATGTTTCATACACAGAAGAGTGAGTTAAAATTGTGGTTTTTAATGGCAATTTAATTGAGTTTTACTACCAGGTGGCTCCTTGTAGATCTGCAGAACAGTAGCATGGTAGCATAGCAAAAGGCTGGAATGTATACTAAAGTTGTTTAGGTGCCTATTTTATTCAGCTGGCAAATTTAATTTCTTCTTCCTTGGATGGTGGATTTAAAATGCAACATAAGTTCAGTCATCTTCATCAAATCCAACTATGCTGAGAGTGAGACTTATTAGACATTTCATGTAATATATGCTGTCTTAGGCCTGTTATGTCATTTATCTTCACTTGTGAGCAGACCTCAGAATTCACTTGTGGTAATGTCATTGATGATTTATTAGTCTTCTCACTTGTGAAGATAAATGTCATATCAGACCTCAGTCATCATCCCTTCCTTCTACATATAAATCCAGATTTAGAAAAGAGAGTGAGAAAGAGAAAAAGGGAATTTTCCCAAATGGTTTGTGGCTAAGCGATGTCAAGCTTTCTGTGGTAGATATTGGACATTTACTTTAATAAATCTTGTTGTTTGAACATTTATTCTTTGACATATCCCTTCAGGTGGATGCCACTGAAACATTCAGGTGCTTCCCTTCATGCTGCATGGAGGTTTTTTCCTAGGAATGCCATCAGTGATTGGTAAGAGCCCTTTTAAAAGCTTTACCAGAGGAAATGGCTAGTAGACAGAGAGGTACATTTGTCAGATCCACAGAAGGGCAAAGTCCCCATTTAGAAATGAAACCTGAATACCACTTAGGTGTATCTCTGGTCCAATTTTATGGGCTTTCATATATCACTCAAAACTCAAAGAAAGAACTGTGAACAAAGTAGAGTAAAACAAGACTGAAAACCGAGCACCATTCTGGCTCATTTCTAAACTACCATGGACACTGTGTTACAAAGGATCACAAATCAGGTAAATCTGATTTTATATTTTGAATCTTAAAGGCTGGGATCATTCCTTTAATGTGCAGGATATAATACCCAGATGAAGTTAATCAGTTGTGTGACATGTTGTATTAGAGTTATTACAGATATGCCACTTGCTGTGATGCAGATCTATAGGAAAAGGATAAAAAATGTGCCATTGTAATTTAAGTCTTCATGAATTACTTTTAACAGCTGAAGATGTTTAGATCATCAGAGCATCTGCTTTGTGGAGTGACTTTCTGATGGAAAAAACCCTCGAGCAGCAAATAGTCTCCTTGAGTGTGCAGTCTTTCTTCATGGTGGTGAAAGGCACTTAGAGTTGGTCCACTTAACTTGTCATGGTGAGAACACATCATGAAATCTGAGCCCAGAAAGCAGCTTGATTTCTGTGCAGAAACAACTAAATTGCCTTCTAGAAAAAGCTGGTTATGTTGAAAGCCATCATGCAGCATCATGACAGCTAAGCTCATCAAGGACACTCACACCTCCAACCTGGTTGTCTCCTGTAAGCACAATGGTTCTTAAGGCTTTAGTTTTCCTGCATTCATTTTTCCTGCAGGTCCCAACCAAATTCAATTAAATCCTGTCCATGTTTCTCTGCTCTTAGATTTTTTTTTTCAGAGAGAAAAAGGGCAAAAAAAGAAGAGGCTTTTTAAAAATCTATTTCTTATGAAATTGACAAGGAATGTTTTAAATGTATATGCTTGTGTGCTTGCATAAATACATAAATAAATATATAAATATATATCTATATATATACACGCAGACATATATATAAAGGCACACCATGACAACATAAAACATATTGAAACACCCATCCTACATGTTGCACTCCTATCTTTCTGGAACTAGTAGATATCATCCCAAAAGGAAAAGTATGTTTTCTAGTTGGATTTCAGTTAAAAATAAACATTTCTAAAGAAAAAGAAGCCAACACACGAATATAAATGCCTTGTGCCATATGTCTGTCTCAGTGTTAATATGATTTATGGGGTTTTGGACCATAGTACAAGCACTTCACAAACTTTTCCTGTCAGAGAAATATGTATGAGTTATATTTCTCCATTTAATGCCACTGGGTCAAAAGGATGAGAAGCATGAGGTGAGGATGACTTTTATGTGGAGTACACGAGATCTGCCCAGAGTTATCATGCTGAGCTTCATAAAACACACAGTTCTCATTTCTCATTGTTCCTTTAGAGGAGTTTATGGCTATCTGCCATAGCTCCCCTCAGATGTAGGTGTTTACTGCAGGAAAACCTGATATGAGAGACAGATGATGTGCTGAACCAGGAGCCAGGAGTATCTGTGCCCAGAGACTGATTTTTTGCAAACACAGATGTGTAGGGCGTGTGGCAGGGTACCCTGGTGAGAAAAACTCAGTGGAAACCTCTAAAACTGGTAGAAGTGGTACAGGAGCTGTTAAAATGGGTCTTGGTTCTGAATCTGTACAGAAATTTTTCACTGAGGGCAAGCCAGCTGGCCCATCACTGTTAACCACATCCTGAGAATGAAGGTGGAACAGAAATGTGTTAAAACAATGCCTGTGTTTCACAGACAAACAAAAAAACCAAACAAACCCAGGGATAATCACCTAACATAATTTCAGCTTATTTTAGCATAAAAAAGCTCTACTTGCAAAAATAAGATTTAATTTTAGATTTGTGGATTTGCCAAGTAATATCCACAGTAGGAAAAAAAAATATGCTGCTGGAAGCAAGGCGCAGGATTTGGCTTGTTTTGGGTACAGTCCAGAGATTTCTGTTTCACAAACAGCTGATGATGTCTCAGCTCATCACAGGCTCAGGAGACATACACTATTTATATTTGTGCAGTACAGAGTTTGCTTCAACAGCAACTATGCAGTAGAGCTATGTAACTCCTAAGAAATTGAATGCTGACCTTTTTATGGAAGTTTAGAAGAACATCTGAACACCTGTTTTACAGGTATTGTCCCTGTGGTTCAATCCTGCCATTAACAAATCAGAAATCTGCCCTGTGCTTCAGTGAAGCAAAGCTGAAACACTGACAGAAAAGCATCGTGGGTTATTCAAAATATTAGCTCAGCACTTTGCTTCTGCCTTACACCATTGTGCTCTTTATTCAAGTATACTCAAAATGGTGCAGAAAAAAACCCTAAAGAGAATGCAAACATATGTTCAGATTGAGAATGTCATTTGTTTTTGCCCTCAGTCTTTTAGACCTTCCTGGGAGCAGCCTGAAAAAGTTTGATGTCCAAGTCATATCTCTCTCCACAATACTGACATTGAATTAAACCACCCCAGAAACACAGCACCAGTTATGATTAAAACCTAGTCCTTGTTGCAGCATAGGCCAAGTCAAGTGCCAGTACTTTGAGTGTACAACTGATTTTTAAGCTTATAAGGATTGAGACAAAGCTTAAATTACTATGTATATTTATATATAATGCCATTGTTTTCCTAAAATAATTCATATAATATTTTATGACAAAAAACTAATTTCAGCGCAGAAGGAAAATTTGCATTCATCTTTTAGTTTTTGTAACAGTAAAAAAAAGTAATTGCTTTCTTCTTTGATATGATGCAATTCATAACAACTATAGTCTTTAATGGGCCACAATGCACATCAGAATTCCTTTCATGTCGCTTAAATACATCCAGGGTCTGCACAGTAGAAGTTAATATGGGCTGGATATTTCAGTTAGCATGCAGGTGGATAGGCACTGCATATATTAGTACCAGGGAGATCACCCAGGATTTTATGCTAGTACTATGTATTTGCTATTCAGGAAATACAAGCAAACAAATAAACTTGTAGAAGAAAACAAACCTCTCTTCCAAGCTTTTCATGCAATGAGTTTGGCTGAGGAATCAAAGCACACTTGTCTGAAGGTTTCCAGATGAGAGCAACCTTTTTCCAGGATGAAATTAGTAAATACTGCACAACATGAAAAGCCGAGAAAAGAGAAATTATTTCCAGCTTGTGGAAGCATCCTTTCAAACAGAATTTTAACAGCCCACATCCAACCCTGCATGTGCAGACACAAGAGAAACAGAGGGAAGCGTCCTCTTTCCCCCTCTGGCTGTTGTTCAATTAGCCAACTCATCAGAAATGTTAATGAAGTACCAATACTGAGATACATCCTGTTGTTGTTTCAGGGAGAAAACAGGAGTTTAATCAATACCTTGTCTCCAATGCCAGCTAAAAGTCTAATAGAATTCATATACTACATGACATCTTGCATGTCATGGTCTGTGTTCTGCTTGGGGTTTTTTTCAGAGAATGGTTGGATTACATCTGGCAAAGCAATGCAACCAATGGTAGTAGAATGTATCTTCTCATGCCAAAAAGTGAAGCACTAGGATGCCCCCTAACAGATAATTTTAGTTTTCTGTGGCTGAAAATGTTTATTTTATCTCACAAAAGATGTTTCAGTTTGCACACCTAGTCTATTTTGCATGGAGTGGTGAATTCAGCCTGGTTTGTGTACAATTGTGTATATCTTTGTATTTGTATATAAAAGTCACATTCAAAGCTACTTGAACAATGTAATGTCAGGCATGAATTGCACCACTACTAAATATTACATTCTGGATGTATTGATAGAAAATGACCACTCAAGACTTTAGTGCACCTATTTTTTCCCTCTTCAATGGATTTATCTAGTACACTGAAATCCCTAGATAAGATTTTGCTATATATCTTATCTATCCCTCAATAATTTTACTTTTCAAATGTTGTTTTGGAGATCATCATTGCATTGTGGAATGAATCCATATCTTTGCTGACTAGGTAACATGAAGTTATCAGTCAGACTACTACAGAAAAAGTAGCTATTTGATCAGACATCTGATGCAGATGAGATAGTCTTTCTTTCTTATTAACTTTTTTCCGTTCCCTTTTTCTATTTTATTTTCCATGGAAATTTAAGATAAGTTAGAAATTTTTCAAATATAAAAAATGCTTTGAAGTGGCAAAACAAATTGTTTAAAAATGATTCACAGAAAGAGCAAGACTGAATTTCACTTGTGATATCCAAGAAGGTTTGTAGCATGTCGTGTATCTGTAGGATGAGAGAGGTCAGAGCAGGTGCACTGAGAAGGGAGAGAGCTGATGGCTGAGCAGAAAATTAATAAATAAATAATGGAATGTGTCTTCTTACTTTAGGGGTGTCCCTATATAACGAGTATCTCAATATAGTGAAGTTATTTACCGATACCATTGTTTTAAGGGTAAGGTTTCTCTCCCAACTGTAATTTTGATTCCAAGACATTATTCACTCCCCATCTAAATTTTGTTCTTGGCTAGTATTTATCACAGCTGAGTTTTGGTGAGGATCAGTGCAATTTGTAAAGCTGGAGTGGTTCAAAGGGTGTAGTAGAACAAAGAGCTCCATCTCTATATTTCATCTTCAATACTCTTTTTAGATTATACCCAATAAGTGCTGATTATAGAGCGTAGTTTCCCAGCAAAAATTTTAGTAATATGAAACAATCATTCCTAACTATATTTTAAATCTTTCCCCTAGATATTTTAAATGTTTTGCTCTATAGAGAAGCAATTAATATTCTAAATGTATTTGTCTCCTCTAAATAAGGTTTGGTGTTCCATGGTCTGGTGATCCCCTCATCTGGGAAGTACAACATTCTGAGATCTGGCAGCTTTCCCAGGATTATTCCTGAGAAGCATGAGGGAAAACTATGATACTCTAGCACACATGGATCTTTGATGCATCTGTTTTGGTAGGAAGGTACACACATAAAAGTTTTTTCCTTTGACTTAGCTTCATTATTTTTTAACATAGCAATTTAGCACTAAGGGCTGAGAAACAGTAATATTTAGGGTTGTTTCTTTGTTTGTTTCTCTTTTTATAAATTAAATGTGTAAACCAGTGACAAAACTATGTTCTCTTTTTTTTCTGTGGTAATTTCAGAAAGTAATTGTTGTTTGTATTTTGCAACGACTTCAGATTAATAGCAAACATGCACCATCAATTTGCATTGAAACCATTGTTAGATAAATAATAATTACTTGGCAAAGTGCTTGCTGAAAATGCAAAGTCAATTAACTTGAGTGTTGTTCTACACTCAGCAGTAATTTATAATGGTTTGGTTGGTGGGTTTTAATGGTATTTGTGTCTTTTTGAGCAGCTATAGCATAGAGCTAACACTAAGTACTTAGAGAACACTTTTAACTCCTGTCATTATTTTAATGTCTTTTAAATGGTAAATATCAGCAATTTGATGACATCCAGTAAGTGGAACTACTGCCAACAAAATGCCCTGCTTCTTTTGATCTGCTTATAAATGTATAAAGAGATGCACTTGCTGTTTTAATAGCACTGGGCCAGATCCTACTGACCTTGAAAGTAATTTTTTCAGATAGCAGGTCAATGTTTGTCATGGCCTGAGAATGAGACAGTGTCAATTGATACCAAGAGAATCATCAAGATGTACACATTTTATGTTTTTTTTTCCCAGATTTATATTCAGATCAAGTTGAAATGTTATTAATTCATAGAACCTTTATAGCAAATGTGGTGCCATTATCCCTAATAATTATGTTTGTCTCACTAAATTCTAGTTTTTTGGGGGGTATCTTGCTTTCTGGATTTATATCTTCATTTTGTGAGTTCTCCATGGAGAGTAAAGAAAGAGGAAGAAACAGGAACACAAAGAAGCTGGGGAAGAGGCTTCTAGGTTATGAAATCAATGTCTTGCAGCACTATGCTATTCAACTCTTTAAAAAATGTACTCATTTTTCTTACAAGTATTGAAGTTCTTTTTGTCTGCATTATTTTCAATGAAAGACCTTTTTCAAATCTGATAGGCAGAAAGGCTCAGAGCCCATTTCTAAATTAAATCTAAATTTATTCATGTTCAGCTTATGTATATTTGTTCTTGTGCCAAAGCACTCCTTTAGCTCAAATGGTTATTTTCTCTCCCTTGTGTTCATTTTCTTGTTGTGTCTAAAGACAGCAATCCTATTCATCCTCATCCTTCACTTTTCTAATCTAATGAAACAAGTCCTTTTGTTCATTTTTCATGAGGGGAAAAAATACTTTCTGGATCATCCTTTTCTGTACCTTTTCATCTTCAAATTCACTGACCCATTTATATGCTCACTTTATTGGTGACAGAGCATTTTTTGTAGTTCTTCAGCAGAAAGGGGAGAAAGTTCTTAAATGCTCTCCCTTATTTCCTACCTCTTCTGTCTTCAGGTGCAAGTTTGCCTTTACTTTTCCTACAGAAACTAGTAACCACAGTTGAAATCAAGAATGATTTAATCTGAGAAGCTCTCTAAATCATGTTAAAGGGCGTAGGAAAACACCCACTGATTTTTGCTGTTTTAGAAACATTATCTCATTATGTTACTAAACAATTATGGGTATCTAAAGGCACAAGTAGAGACATTTATCCTCCCCTTGATGCATATGCAGGACTGCAATAAGCCCATTAGACTTGGTGAGATTTATGGGTGTTTATAATGGGAATAACAGGCCACAGTGGGTGGCAAAGGGAGAGAAAGAGTCTGAACTCAAGATTGGAAGCCAACAGCTTGAGCTCTAATTAATGCTGAATGAATATTTTGAAAAAAATAATGTGTTCAAAAAATGCTGTGCTTTTGCCTATTTTTTATATTATCTTCCATACTGTCCTTAATCTCAAAAATCTATTTTTAATTTGCCTTAGTTTGGGAGAACTATTTTTTTATGAGAAAAAAACATTGCCAAAGCCACTTCTGAAATTCTCAGCATTTCTCTGCCTTGCTGGGTATATGGAATTCTTTCTAGGCTGGGACACACCCTTGCTAAAAAAATGGCTAAATTGAGGCTTTCCTGTAAAGTAGTGTAGTGAAGAAAAGGCTGGAGAATTGAGACCACAAAGGACATAAGAGCATTTTTGAACTTTCATCTTTCCATCTTTAGACAAAAAAAAAAAAAAGAGATTCTGGCTACCTAGAGAACTAGAGCATATGAGAACTCTAGATTTAATCATACTTGTCTTTTTTCCACAGGTGCTCTGAAAGATATTGATTTGGTGCTTGTCTGGTAGATTTTGATTTCACTCCTGTCACATTTTGGACAAGTAATTAATTATATCTGTGCATGTATATTTGTAAGTTCTCATCTGATCCTTTCTTGGCTGATGTGATTGCCTGTAGAGACCCGAATGCATTGCCATATGCATCCTATATACAATTTTATATGTTTGCTGAGAGTGTACGTTTTAACCCAACATTCACGTTTTTCCATTTTTTTGTAATCAGTTTTTGTGAGTGTGGAACAATACTATTTGCAAATATTATACTAACATAACTCTAACCTTCCTTTCCATTTTGGAAGGTTGTTGATTTAAGTCCTTGGCCAGAAATTACAATTCTATTTAGTGTATAATAACTAAATTGATCTCATTTTGTCTGTTTTGTCTCTATTATGACAATTACTTCTATTTTGTTGTCAACAACTGTGCATTTTTCTCCCTTACATTGCCAGGGCAACGGCTGTAATAGTTGCAGAATTGTTCTTCAAGTTCACTGTCCTTCTTATCCCCCTGTATGTCACATTATTTCCTCCACAGCATCTGCCAGTTATACTTAACAGAGAAGAGCCCCTTCCTAAATTCCATTTTGTGTGCTTGTGACCTCTTGACCAAGTTTGCAAAGACTACAAAACCTTTGCAGCTCTCTCACCTCACCTTCCAGAGAGGGAACACATCTGCTTCCTCCCACACACAGTTTGCCTCTCTGTTTTCAGCTGCTGACTTCAATATTATGTTTGTAATGCAAACATCTTGCTAATATTTTGCTTAATAATTTTAGAGCTTACACACTACTTAGTAACAAATAATAATAAAAATGAATAATTTTCTTTTGGCTCATGTTGTGGTTACAAGTTGTCATATCAGCATTTCCACATTTCCTTTCACTTGCAGTGGTCTTTTGGACCTTACTACCATTTGCTACCTCTTTCTGTCAAGCCAGGAAAGTGTAACCATTTATTTTTTCCATTTTACTTCAATTCTGCCATTTTAACTTTCTGAAGCTGTTAAATACTATGAAAATAAAATTTCTTCCACTAGAATAAATCTAGGTAGTCCTCAGAGACATGAAGTTATAATATGGAATATCTCTTTTTAGCAAGATATATACAACTCAGTACTATGTCTCCCCAGTTGTTTTTCATTCCATCAGGTTCCTGATGGATTTAAACTGGTCATGTTTTTTAACATCTTGTTACAATTATGGATTTCATCCTATCAAAACCATTGAGCATTATATTACTGCTATCTAGCATAATCTGCAGAACCATAAATATCAATGATGCCTGACATACTTGTTTCTTCTACAAAAAAACAGGAACCTCAGGGTGGATTATGTGTAGGACTAACATTTTAAGTTCAAGTCTGGTCAAAAGGAAAATGTACTCCCTATTTTGTTACTGTCAAAAAGTGTATGATTTTATCAGAAATCATAAATGTATCTAAGCAACTTGTCAAAAAATTGCTTAACAAGGCACTTTGTGAAGCCTATGAGAACACCACTTTCAACTGACCCATGGCTTGATCTCTTAAAGTAAAAACTGTGCTCAGGAATATATGTTCTTTTCTTGTCCCTCGGTGCACATGCTTTTCTAATTTGGTGAGGAAATTATGGGGTTTGCATAATAAATTAAAAAGTCATCAGAATTTTATCAAATAGTTGCTGATCACAATCTGATCTGTGTGATCAGCTGTATCATCTAGTTTATTCCAAGCCTGAAGTGCAGATAATGCAGCACCAATATTAGAGTTCTAGCTTTGCATCATAATGTTTTGCTTTTGATAGAGCAGTCAGCAGGTAACAGGGTGGAGAAAGCAACCCGGCCTTATCAGTGGTGCTGATAACAACTGAAGAGAAAGTGAGTTTGATTGCAAAGCTCTGGATTCAATTAATCTCCAAGACATTCCACACCCTCCCAGACACTGACATCCCTTAGCTGGTAATCAGCCTCTGCTTGGAGGAGGTCCAGAGCTGTAATCACTGGCAAAGCTAACACCCAGCTAAAAACCTCTCTAGGGCTTTTCTATGCTTTGATTTAGCTCAGTGATGGTGATCCCTCAAAAATATTTTTCCACTGTTTCATTTGAGACCTGCCTGCTGCAAGAGAGGTTTTCTGATACCACACACCTCCACAAGCCTGCTCTGAGCAGGCTTGTCTGATTATCTAATACAGTCAGTCAATCACCAGTAAACAAAAACTCATCTTTCCACTTATCTTTGACATTTTTGTGCAGCTGGTTCTAAAGTTAAATTAGGAAAGAAATAAGCCTTGAACTTGGATGAAATCAGATATGATACAATTCTTCCTCAGCAGCACATTTATCAAAAAGAGGCTAATTTTTATGTCTGAATGTCTAATTAGTTGGGTGCTAACACTATTTGTCCTCTGAAAATTTAGATGGCATTTTAGAAACCTCTGTGCTCTGCAAAATCTATGCCATAGCATAACAGCATTACATTCATAAAAGGAACATAAGTTAGTAGTCTAATTAAAAGAAATTATGAATACTCTAAGTTACAGGAAGTCCCCAGGGTGCTTCATGCACGGTTGAATTCTTGTTATGAAGGAGTTCAGAAGTTTCTCAAAATTAGAGATTCCCATATTGGAATTGGCACACAGGTCTAAGAATATAGACCTGTCCTTGTCAGTCCTTAACTCAATTAAATACAGAAGATATGCTGGAAATCACTGAAAAATTGCAAACCTTAAAATTATGTCTGTATTTTGTTCTTAATCTGTATAAAGCAGAGCAACACAGAGTCCCCAGGCAGTGCAAAGGAGGTTTTTGCTTTATTGCAAAAACCAGGCCTTTCTAAGCAGTTAGCTGGTTATCATAATTTACATGGTTTTAAGGCACAACAAGACAAGTCAAGCAACCACCATGCACCACAATGTGGACACACAGCAGTCACACAGGACATCTCTCACATCTCTCTACACCCATTCCAACTGAGACACCCTCCCATAGTTCTCTCCTACTTAGCTGAAGTAGCAGGCCTGAGCCATGATTTTACAGGTGTAAAAAGGCCCTTATTTTATAAGGCTTTACCTCTATGCAACATAAATCTGTTAATTAGTTATTTGATTTTGTATTTTACCAGACTGCATTTATCTCGTTTTCTATCCAAATCTTGTTTGGTACTATGAATGAATCTGGGTTAATCTGGCAAATACTCACATCCCACTCCATGGGATATGATGGGCATAAAACAAAAGTGTAAAATTAATGGAAGTGTGCCTTTTATTCATCACAGTGTGACGATTAACAAGCTCTGCAGGTTTTCTCCTCACTAAACTGCAAAAGATGCATTCATAAAAGCAAACTATGAAAGCCAAGTCTTAAGTCAGTCACAGGATCATGAGAAAGTGCAAAATTTGTCGCAGAAATCTTGTGGCAGGTGCAGTTCATCAGGAAAAAAATGGTTTCCATGGCAGAGTTGCCTATCCATCTCTTACTTTAGTGCATTTCTGACCTCTTGAGTCTTGTAATGTGTTCTCTCCAGAGATTCCAATAATTCCAAAAGCTTTTAAGGTTCATCATGAAATGGCCCAGGCACAGCTGGGTGATGGACAGTAGTCTGACCAGGAGCAGAGAAGACAATCTGGCACAGCAAAAACTTGAAGTGACACAGCTGAACTTTCAGGACCTTGTTTGGTAGAGTGATATCAACCAGCTCCCAAAGGCATTCAGGTTTTAACATCCCTGACATCTTTTCTTCTTGTAAGACTTTTTAATCTGCTGCTTGTGCTTTGCCCTTATTGAGTAGTTCAGAGAAGTCTAGAATATCACAAATTATTTAAATTGGAAAAGATCATCTTAAGATCATCAAGAGCACCTATTAGCAGAGCACTGACAAGACCATTGTTAAATCATGTCCTTCAGTGCCACCTCTACCTGTCTTGAAATGCCTCAAGGAATGGTGACTCTGCGTCTTCCCTGGAAAGTCTGTTACAATTTTTGACAAACCTTTTGGTGGAACAATTTTCCATAACATTCAACCTAAACCTGTAGCACAATTTAAGGCCTTTTCCTCTTTTCCTATCACTTGTTACTTTGGAGAAGAGACCAACACCTACCTTGCTCACCTTGACTTTGTCTCTGACACTGACATTCTTTCACCAGTAAATAGAAAAATATCTTCTGTTTAAGGTGAAGAACGCACAAATCCGTGAATATAAATGAAATTTTAAATTCCTAGAAAAGGATCTTATTTTAGCCTTCTTTTTCCACTTTAGAATATATTATGGAATCAAATTATAATTGAACCTCTGATTGAAAGTCAATACTTCATAAAACCAAGGGACATAAGGTAATAATTAAAGTAGTTCAGCAGGAAATTGTTGCTGAACTTTTAAACTTTTACAAGGAGAAAAGCTATAATGTATGAAGCCTGAGAAAAGGAGGGTGCAGCAGAATTACTGGAAATGTTAAGGGTACAATTAAAAACTAGTTGACCCAAGGAAACATGACAGATATAATTAAGCATACATTTTTTTTGGGTGTGCATACTGCTAAGTTTGCAGTAGGATGGGCTTGAAAAGAATTACTTAATGATAGTTTAAAGATTATGTTTCACCTCCCATGGCAAAATTTTGCAGTAGTTTCTGACTGCCCTCTGTCTGACTCCAATTTAATTGTATGTCACGCTCTTTTTCCTACTTGCCTTTGACCTATAGATAGAGCAGGAGGAATCACTCTGACTTTAATGTGCCAGAATACTCTCACTTTTGTATTGTATGAATTTTCCAATGTAGCTATGATCCATAAAGGCCATTGGCATAAAGTGCAAGAAGATGTGAACGCAAATCAGGGCAAGCAAATGAATGCAAATTATCTCTAATACAGAAATGTTCCATTGTAAATTAATATTAGCTTATCTTTACACTACATTGTAAGAGAGAGAAAAGAAATTAAGGGAAAGGAAGATAGGAAGGGATGTGACTACAGCGTTTTGGCCAGAGGCTTGTGTCACTGATCGCATTTTAATGTTGAGATTTTTATGCATTCAGAATATTAAAACTTCTATTACATTTTCAATTAAAAACTCACATAGAATACATGTTATAGCAATAGCATGCTCTCCAAAGAAATTGATGTATGCACATTTTGAGGGAATGGTAATGTTCTAAATTTATAAACTGAGAGGTTTGCTTAGAGAATTAGCTATAGAACATCCTTTACAAACATCGTGGGACATTGAAGCCTCTCATTACATTTTCTGTACTAAATTCTGTTTCTTGAATAATCTCGGTCTCCAGGGCAGTTATTCATTACCATTTAGAAAGAAAAGTTTCAACATCAAGTAAACAATCAGTCTCTTCAGAGAGGGAGCAGGGCACACTGAACAATAGGTATATGCTCATCTGGAAAGATTAGGTTTGGGCAAAACTTGTATGAAATTCCACCTCTGATGAAATCTCAGCAAATTTCTCACAATCCTAATGGAGCATTGAGTATTGCAAGTTAAGA
The DNA here is from genome assembly GCA_020466415.1 of Ammodramus savannarum pratensis. Lineage (NCBI taxonomy): Eukaryota > Metazoa > Chordata > Aves > Passeriformes > Passerellidae > Ammodramus > Ammodramus savannarum. The sequence continues at coordinate 6,746,672 of JAHXMQ010012338.1, read as the reverse complement.
TGCTCAAGTGTTTCAGTTGTGCTACATTTTCTACTCTGGGTTTTTGACAACTAGATTACTTAATGAATTGACAGATTTTTTGGGTTGATGTCTGACATTAACTATGTTTCTTTAAATAGCAAGAGGGTCCAATTGTAGAACTGTTATCCTGTTAATCTCCTCAGCACTTTAATGTCTTTCCATTAAGCATTTCTTTAATGAATATCAACAGTTTGTTGTATCCAGCAGAGTTAGACAGGGGAAGTACTTATCCTAAATGGAAAAATTCATTCCATGCATTTAAACACCATTTTTCTTACAACAAGGATAAGCCCAAAACTACCATAACTGTTATGAAAAGAAGGCAGACCTGGAATACCAAGTAGCTTGATCATGCCAATCATGTAGCTTCTTTCAGGAGACATCAATGCTTAGGTCCTGTTTTGTTGTTATCCTAAATCTGAGGTAACCTAAAATTCCAGATGACTCTGCTGAATAAGTCAGCGTTTCTCTAAAGACATCTTCTTTATGCATACGTAGCTGCTCATCTATGAGCAGATTATAAAGTTGCTTCCAGGATCAGTGTTAGGTCCTTCCTCCTCTGTGTCACGTCTTCATGGATTTGCAAGTCTGTGACTGATCTCTAGGTCTGTGCCTGGCAAAGTTACATGTATTTAAAAAAAAAAGATGTCGTGCACCACTTGCTAAGTCAGGTAGACTGGTGACACTCCCAGCACTGTGACATAAACCAGCAGTGCTCTCCAAGGCAGTGTCTGTAAAAGGTGTGGTAGGTAACTTTCTGGGACCTGCTAAGCCAAAGCCTCAAAGCCCACAGTGACAGCATGACAGATTTATAGGTAAGAAGTTGAACACAGATAGCTTTCCAAGTGATTTTTTTCCCTATGAGCAGAGTGTATTCATGACAATTTAGCAGGCTGAATCTGGAGTAACCAACAATATTGGTACTGTAAAAGGAAATGTTTCATTTAGTAGGTACACCTGTCACAGACATCTTTTCATGTAAAATCGTTTCCTTAGGAATTTTTTTCCTCCTGAGAAGCTGAGAGGCCTCAGGGACAAAATGCAAACATTGATTATCAGCTGCTGTGGAATGCAACAGGTGCATCTGTGATTGGCCCATCTTGGATGTTTATAATTAATGGCCAATCACAGCACAGCTGGCTCGGACAGAGAGTCCGAGACAGCTGCCTTTGTAATGATTCCTTTCTATTCTTAGCTTAGCTTCTGAGATGAAACCTTTTCTTCTATTCTTTTAGTATAGTCTTAATGTAATATAGAGAATAAAATAATAAATCAAGCCTTCTGAAACATGGACTCAAATCCTCATCTCTTCCTTCAACATAAGACCCCTGTGACCACTGTCACATACACCTAAGAGACCAGCGAGCAGAGCTCTTATTCCAAGGGGACCAAAGCTTCACCTGCATGGGGGAGTTTCTTTTATGGGAAGGAGCAGTAACCAAGCAGTAGAGAGATCAGTTAGAGGATGAAATAGAAATTCTCTGTTTCACATATTTGTGAAAAGAGCTGACATTCTTCTTGTGAACTCAGGTTTGAACAGAGGGTCTCTAGAATGAAAACCATCACACTCCACAGAAACCACTTCCCTTCTGTTCTATTATCTGTCTTACCCTAATCAGCTCTGCAATTTAACACAAACCATTCAGTTCCTGCTAGGCTGGCAACTCCACTTGTCACTGCCATCACCTCCATCTTGGGAAGTGCTGCCCAAAAACTGAGAGCTGGTTCCATAGCTGGGACCTGTGAAATGCTTCTGATCTCTGTAAATGGGCAACAGCCTTTCAACACTGAACAGTTTTCTCAGCGTACTGAGAGGGTGAAAGGGAGACAGCAGAGAAATACTTGGGTTGGGAGGATACCATCAGGGAGCAGAGGGAGTGGGATACTCTCCAGGGTGACCTAATGTAAGTTGAGCTGGACCCTCTTCCCACAGCCCTGTGTGGGACTGGGGTGGTGACAGTGACAGGCAGCAAAAACCCAGAAATTCAGGGAGGGTTTTCTGGCCTACAGAAATCCAGTACCTTTGGAGGCTCTTTGTCCTGCAGTGGCCAGCCCCTTCCCTGGTAGATTCCCCAGAGCTGGAGCTCAGACAGGGTGGGCAGTGGGCAGGCAGCCATGGGGCCCCTGGGGACAAGGGACAGCCCAGACACCCCTGGGACCCAACACAGCCCAATGTCTGCTGCCAGCAGTGGCAAATATCAGAGAATCATGGAGTATGATGAGTTGGAAA
>JAHXMQ010012338.1:6712814-6744321 GCA_020466415.1 Ammodramus savannarum pratensis | reverse complement strand
TTTCCCAATGTCACAGAATCATAGAATCATAGAATAAGCTGAGTTGGAAAGTACTCACAAGTGCCATCAAGTCCAGCTCCTGGAGTCCTGTCATGACAGTGAGAATATCTGTATCTGTCCCTCCTCCTCACCTCTGTGAGAGTCTGCTTTGTAGAAATTTCCAGCACTGAGCTTTTGCACCTCCATTTAGCAGAGAATATCACTAATGCGAGAGAGCAAGGGATCTGCAAATGCACTGGGTGTTGACGCAGTGTAATGATTTGCCTTCCTGGAAAGTAAAAGGCAAAAAGCTTCAATTCCAGGAAGTCTGGCCTTTTGCAATGTTAAAACTCAATTTATTGTGTTAGCAAGTTTTAAAAAAAGTATTTTGACCTTCAGTAGTGGAGGAAACAGATACTTCTGGAACTGTGAGAATCAGAAATGGACAAATAACTCAGAAATTCAAGTGAGGATTCTGTGTAGAGAAAAAGAGAATAGGTTAATCAGCTTGTGTAAGAGACAGCATGTGTGGGAGACCCTATTTATAGATTTTCTGCTAATACAAGTGCATAAGATTTTAAGAAGAAATCAATGTAATTTATGAATTTCTATTAATTCTGTTATTCTGTAGAGATACCTTAGGACACTAAATATGAGCAAAAGGTTTCAAATCAGTCTGTGTGACAGAGAGGTTTCATTAGCTCTTGCTACATTTGTCCCAGTTATTTTTTAAAGTATTCGAAATATAGTTTGGATTAAGAGTACAGACAAGTACGTGCTTTGTCTGAGGCTCCAATTCTTACTAATAAGGAACTAAGTTTATAAAGGCAAATATGTGTATTTCAGGAGGTTTTTTATTATATCCTAATTTTAAGAGTGAATGAAGACTATAGGGATTAAATTGACTAGAACTTAGTTATAGCTACAAACTATGGAATTAGTAGGAAATTATTCTGGATTCAATTATATATATTGCAGCATTTGAAAAAAAAATGTGGAAGTCACTAGGCTGCAGTATCGATCTTTGCAGTTTGTTAATCTCTAAACTGCAAAAACCAGAGTAGTTTAATGAAAAGGAATCACAACCAAGCCTGATGCCTCTGACTGAAAACACTCATCTCCAGTCACAATATGTATCCTAGCAATGTACTCACATAAACTTATACACTCACATAAATTATGTACTCCTAATGAATCACTACGTCTTAGATGAGCAAGACAATCAAAGGTATCCCAGATTATAATAACACATATAAGTGTATAAGAGGTAGCAAGAAAACTTTAAAATATTAAAATCGATTTGGTAAATGCTACTTTGTCAAAGAGGAAAAAATCTCTGAGTTGAAACAATTCTGGTGACATCATTCAAGTGAGATCAGCCTAACAGAAATGCAATTATAGTCAGCGGTAGTAACTCATGTGGCCTGTGCATTTAAAACCTACGGCTGGAGGAATCTGTGGAAACTTGCTGACAAGTTAATGTGTCCTAGTCCTACAAACTGACAGCTGGACTGAAAAATTCCTTTGGGCTACCCAACAAGAGTGGGTGCAGAGACAGCAGGAGAGAAACAGACAAACACAGCTTAAAGGACAAGGAGAGAAAACTTAGATTTGTGTTCCATGCAACCAAACTGGTTTTTCCCCTTTTTCGTTGTGTCTGTTTCTGCAGTTAATTAGTGCAACTCTGACAAAGGGCTTGAATTAAGGAGAATTTACTTCAATTAAACTATGAAAAGACTACTCACTTGCATCTTCATTCCTGCTCTCTTGCACTAGAATAGGCTAGACTAGATAGTTAACAACCAGAATTGGCTGTACTCAGAGCTGAAGCTGGAGCCAGACTTACTGCTTATGAAAAATAAAATGGACATGAAATCCATCAAAAATCCAAACAAGTTCACAAAAACCAACAGAATATTAGTAACCTCTAATTATTTCTTTGTGTTTCTATTCATGCTGCCACTTTATCACCTGAGCCCCTCCTCTACTGACACTTCAATTACTCCTACCTCTGTATAAAGTAACAACATGCTAAATGCTTTAAAATTCTCAGGAGAGTAAATAGTAAGTTTGTGTTGTACCTTTACTTTCTTCATGCCTGCTATCTTTACAAGTCAATTGATTCTTCCACAAAACACGAATAAAGGAGCACTGGCTTCACCATTTCTTGAGACTGTGTCTGGAGTTTGATAAGGGAGGGGTGCTTCAGACAGCAAAAAACCTGAATGGTATTCGGTGCTATTCATTTGTTCAGGTACAGGCACAGCATTGTTAAGGAAATAATTCCTTGAGTATATAATTGAAAATCAAAAAAGATACATCTATTCCATTATCGGTCTTTAATGAGGAAACAAACTTAACAGTTTTGGTTTCTTTAACAACAGATGAAAGCAATTTTCTAATGTGATATGAAAAATTTGGTCTGATGTAGAGCTCCATTGGATTTTTCTTATTTATAGCATAAAAGTCTTTGCCTCTCTTAATGCTTATATTTCAACCTTTTAAATCTACTTATCTTTGAACAATGGGATTATACAAGCAATTAGGTGAATTCAGATATAATGAAATTGAATGCAGCTCAGTCGTAATGAACAGATCTCTCACTTTGCATTTGATTGCAGTTTGTCTCAGACTGTAAATAAGTTAATCTTGTTTATGTTTTCGGGCTGAGAGCAACCGTATTGAGTCAGATTTTCAAGACAGCTCAAATCTCAGAGTTTCTCTGTGGCCAGATAAAGTTCTTTAGAAAGTAGGCCAAAGCATTATGTGGAAATCTGACAGTCACTCTTAAACCATGGCTATATTAATCTTTGCAGTATAATGTATACTAACAGACTGGATTTTTTTTTTTAACATAACTGTTAGTTCTTATCATGTCCTCTAGGTCTGTACTTCTGAGACACTGTTTAAAACTGCTCATGGAAATTGATACAGGTGAGGCATCTATAATATTGCTTGCTTTCTCAAAATACTAAGTTTCACCAACTTAGTAAGGAATAAAACTGTAATAGAGTGGATCTTTGATGGGAAATGATATGTTGACCATTCCTTTGTTTCTGAAATAACAGAGTCAGGACATATATGCAATATGCTTTAAGCTCTCCTCCAGAGGTAACCTTGAGGTTACCTGCAAGTATGCCTCTTGGGTTATTTAGTCAGTTATTTATTTGAAATAGATCTCAAATTATTTATCATTCACTGACAGATGGTTTTGCACCTGCACTGAAAGGTGTATTAGTCAAAACCACTGGGTGGCACAAAGAAGCTGACACACACATGAGACTGATTCTACCTTTGATTTAAGGAAGATACCCCATTTCTCTGACAAATCTAAGTGCCTTTTACTCTTAGTACTATGCTAATAAGTAAAGTATGGATATTTGCTTTTATTTTCATATGTAGGTTGTAGTCATGAGATACATGAGCCAGCCTCATGACTGGAAGTGTCAGTGTGCCCGTGCTTTAAGACAATTCTGGAGGAAGGGGGGAGGAAGAGGTGGGTAGCAGCATTTTAATGTCTCTCTAAATGATTCCTGCTCACTTTGCTTACTGATTTATACTACCTGTATTTTGTTATTATTTATTTAGCTGATTTATTCATATTTATCATCATAGCAGTTTGTCCCCAGTTCTGTTTGTTACTCCCCATTCTCCCATTGTCACAGCAGGTAGTTTGTGTTGCATTCTAATGGGCTGCTGTGGCATGTTAAAGATAGCAATGCTTTGGGTAGCTTGGTAACTTCCAAGCACTTCCACAGTATTAATTATATTATCCTAACTTTTTTAATCCCTGAAATGAAGGCATTTATTTTCTCATTTAAGGAATGGAGAACTGAGGCATGACTTATTTAAGAAACCTGTCCAAATCTGACATAAATCCTAATAGGGGACTAGGGATTTGTAATGAGATTGTCTTTCACCTCACTGATCCCACTGGCTGGTCCAGGCTATGTTTGCTGCATTCCATGTTCTTATCAGATTAATTTTCTTATCTTTCCCCTGGTCCTTTTTAATTTCTTTTGTCTGGGTTTCAACATTTCTTTCAAAAGACTGAAAGTATTTTTTTTAGAAGATATTGAAGATATGAATTTAAATTTAAAATATCTTGCAATGCTCTGATAATGCAGTTGGAGTGTTGGGCCTATACTGTTCATTTTCTGTTTGTTATTTAAATAGAAGTGAGACTAAAAATATCAAAAATAGATAACTATATACCTATGTTTTCTATTTTGAATTTATTTTAAGATATGAAAAGCACCTGATTCTGCTAAAGAGTTTTCTATTTTACATTAGCATTTTGTTGTTGTTTTGGTGTGTGGTTTTTGTGTTTCCTTTTTATTATTTTATTTATTCCCCTTGGAAGACATCAATTTTCTTTTCTAAGAAGAATGCATATTTGATGAAGTTCTGTCTCTTGGTGACCATTTTGTATTTCAGAAAAATCTTTCTATTTTGTAAATTCTTATGGGAATCAATTTAGTGCAGGGACCTTTTTCCTATTCTCCCTTTTGAACATTTAAGCTGGGTTTATGAAAACATTCAAGCTATCTTAGTTTGTTCACCCATTTGTATTTGTGTACAACAGAGAAATTATCACATTGAACACACTTGAGCCAGAATTCTTCTCATTTTATTCAAAGTCACAATACAAAGGAAAGGGGTTAAACTATTGCCTGGCTTGTTTGTTGGCCTTTTCCAACTGTAGTGTTCTGGGTTTTTCTGTGCCCCACACTGTGAGGGTTTTTTTTTTTTTTTTTAAATTTCCTGATGCTGAAGTTGTGAATATTTTTTTTTACTGGCGGTGCCTGGAACAGAATATTTGGGATTTATGGACAGCTCACTTTCAGTGTGAACACAATGGATAATTCCATCTCAGCTGGTTATTTCAAGAAGGAATCAGAGAATATCTGATCTTTTCTTCTCCATTCATCTTCCTGGCTGCCTTCTCATAAATGGCACCAAGTCCCAGAAATGCTTTCTGCATTCCTTACAGATTTTGGACTATGGAGCTCCTCTGAGATGCAATTGGTAGGATAATAGGCAGCTAGTCCATGTGCTAAAAATAGGAAAGGAAACCCTGGTGGACTTTTGCCTTCTGTTTTCCAGACTGTGTGTCCTCTATGAGAGTAATGCAGAGGATTTCCAGGAAAAATGTCCTGGAGAAATAGATTCTGCAAGAGTGACCCAGGGTCCTGGTATATCAAGCATCACATCTTTACATGCAGAACATCTTAATATTATGGATGAGTTTTAAGGGCTAAAACTTTGTCTAGAGCAGAGTGATGAAAACGTAGAAGGATAAATTAAGAAATTAATTTATATTAAAATTAATAATAAAACAAGAGTTTCTGTTGGTTTGTGTGCTCTGGCAGCAGTCAATTGCTCTCGCTGGTAATCTCTATAATGAAACATCACAACATATTTCTTTCTTGGAGTCTTTTATTTTCCAAACACTAATCTTTCCCAGCTTACTTGTGAGGTTGTTTATACATCCCTCTCAATAACTCCTGGACTTTTTTACTTCTTTGAAGATGCAAATGTTGTTTCTGGAGTTCAGATGTTCTGTGTATCTTTGCAGACCCAAACCCACAGGTTATGAAACTGAAGGAGTTCAGTGAAAAAAAAAAAAGTGTGTTTGTGATAGTGAAAAAAACAAAGACTGTTGTATTTGAGGGTTGCAAACTGATTTAGTTGACTTATTAAATACCTTATGTTGCAGTGTCCCTGGAGCAAATGTCCTCTTGGTTATACATATTTTGGCATACAAAATGAATGAAATGCTTTCTCTATGCAAACACTACATGACAGTAACAAAGAAATTGTGCACATCTAAGTTTCAGCTGAACATTGCTTGAATGACTACAATTCAGTAGAACTCCCTTACACTGCGGTGCAGCCATGTATTATCTGAGTCCATAAAGGAAATGATGAATAGTTTAAAAAAATTATCTTCATATTAACATGTGCTTTTATCCCAGAAATTTTAGCAATTTGTCACAAGGAAAGGTTATTTTACTCTGCGGTTAAGGGATCAAAAGTTAAAAGAGTTATTCAGGGGAAAAATATGGTAAAATTGCAGTAGTATTTTTTTGCCATTGATTTTTCTTAGCTTAGCTTCAGCTGAAACAGTTCATACTTGTCCTGGGGGTACAAAATGGAATATGGTTGGATGTAGAGGGTCTAGTACTGACTAAATTGCCAGGCACCCACTAAAACTATTTATTCATTTTCTGCTGTGAGATAAGTTTTAGGAGGAGGGCAAAACACGCTCAAAATTTAAAAGGGTATAAAGAAAACTTCATTAATAGAATTAATAGAAGAAATAATAAAAAAAAAATCAGAATAAACCTTCAGAACACTTCTCCTCACTCTATACTCTCTTTTCTTTCCCACTGAAAATGTAAAGAGACAAAACCTGGGACTTGGTCAGTTTGACACCTTTAGAATAACCTTTCTTCAGTCTACTTAGGGAGAGTTGTCTCACTTGCCATGCCATGGAGACTTCTCCACAGGAAACAATCCTCTTGTGGTTTCAATGTCACAGCAAATCAGCTGCCCAGGAGAGGAAATTCTGTTCACAGTGTGAAAGTCCCTCTCATGCTTTGCAGCTTTCCCACAGCTACTTTCATGGGCCATGTTAACCTATGTGGGCGCTATTTTAAGGATGAGCTGTTCTAGCATAAAGCAAAACAAAACAAAAAAAATCTTCTTCCATCCATTTCTATTACTGTCCCCGGGGCAAAGTTTCTCACCTGTCTCATCTCTCTCTGTTCAAGTCTCTCATTGGATTACAGATCTACTTGCTTCAATACTGGTGCCTCAGCTCACAGTTGTGTTAGAGCACTACATCCTCCAATGCATTTCCATGAGTTTTAGGGGAAAACAAAGTCTGATATTCAAATATATCTTCACCATGGCCTAACAAAAAGAATTTCAGCCTAGGACTAAGACATCTCCTCAGTCTCCTCCCATCTGGAATTTGACTCCCTCTTCATTGATCTCAGAGTACCATGTTGTTGTATCTATGTGTCTTCACCCTTTCCTTTTCCTGATTTGGGAGAGAGTTGGTGTTTTTAGGTTTGTTTATTCTCAAGCTTTATCAATTGAAACAATTTTTATAGAGTTTTTTCCCTGTCATTTCTAGGTTTTAAATATGGTTTTCTACAGGGGCATGTTCAACTCTTTAGAGTGGTTTAACCTGGTGTCAATCTGCAAATTTAGCAAGGTGATTGGCTCTTCCAAAATTAGCCAGTTGATTGACTTCAGCAGGTCCCCACAGGGAACCACCCTCCCTCCCAATTGAAAACCAGGATTTGTTTAAACCACAGTGTTGGAACTTCTGCCGCTCCAAACTCCCGACTTCGCTTTACCACCTCTTGTTCTATATAGTCTTTGTTTCAGAAATCAAATTTCTTGCAGTGCTATGAAGTTTAAGAATCCTGATCTTGGGAACCATTAATTGCAAGGTGTATTTCTTCTGTTTCGTTTTTGTTTGTTTGTTTGTTTGTTTGCCTTTTTGGGGGTTCATTTTCTTATTTGTAGTAAGGGTAGCGGTTTCTAGATCAGTATCCCATACTTCTTCCTTTATTAATTCAATTTTTTTATTTTTGTTCCGGAATCATAAACTCTGGTTTATATTGTTGACTTCTAGGACTTTACAACAAGAACTTTGTACTCCAGTAGCAAGCAGTGAAATATCTCTAGGAAAAAGAATATCTATTTAGAGACCAATGATGTAGCTGCCCAAAATACTTAGTCTAGACTTTTGGCCTGTTTGAATTTCTTTTTTATCTTTGTTTAGGATTTCTTAACTGATTTACAAATATGTGAGTTTAAGATACCTTAGCCCAGTTATCACAGGGAAAAGCTGCTCATTTTACATAATTAAAGCAAACCAGGATAAAAGTGGTTTTATTGATTTACTAATGACGTGCAATTAGCTGGCAAACAGTGGGCTATGCCTCTAGGATCAATACGAGTTACAGAACGAATAAACTTTCCGTCCTGGCTGCTTACAAGGTGTTAGTAAATACCCAAATCCCAAAGAGTTCCTTGTCTCTCACATACAGGTGCACACACAGCCAGGGGCATCTCCAACAATTTTCTAGGACTGTAGTGTAAGTGGGTGTAGATGCTGACCCCTGGGTAGCATCCAGAAATGCTCTTTAGGCCTTGACCCTTAGAAAAATTACCTGGGATTAGCTTCTCGTGGGTTTATCAGAAAAACTGCCTACCCACAGGAATTTATGCTGTCCAAGAAACTCCTGGGTTTTAACCCGAAGCCTTGGAAACTTATTTGCCTTGCCTGAATAATAACACAGGTGGAACGACATTTTTGTTATCAATCATTCAGAGAAAGTTTCCAATCCTCATTGCAGCAGGATGGAAGATAATTATGGTTAAAAACCTGTAAGCAGTAGTCCCAGGTGGGATTCTTTGAGCTCTCCTGGCTGATATCCCCACACTCCCCAAGGCTCAACCCTTTGACCACTGAGAAGATGCACAACCATCCAACATGAGTCTTTCAATTGTTATAAATGATAAAATCGGTTGCCCAATTTATGAAAAAATTAATAAAGATTTATTAGATCATTAACAAAATAGAATTTCAAGAAAAAAAACCCCACCACAGCCTCGAGAAAAAGAAACCCACCACAGTCGAACCCGGGTTTCGGCGCTGGGTGAACCTAGATCCGACCGGATCCGACCCACAAAGTGTCAGCGTTTCCCCAGTGGCTCACCCTGAATGCTTCAATCAGAGAGCTTATATACAGTTTATTCTGCCTGAGGCAGGGATTACTGAACATTCCTTTGTGTCCCTTCACATGTAGAACTGGATCCGTACATGTGCAGAAACAGACAAAGGCAGGTCTGGGCGTCCAGACAAATGTCTGAGCATCTAGGCAGAGTCTGTATTCATATGTAGCAGAGTAACTTCTTGAGCACTGTAGATGTGAACATCTCAGGTGCAGGTCTTGTGAGTAGCTTAGACATTCCAGCAATCATGGTCCAGGAAGGTTTAGATGTAATCTCCCCAGGTGCAGATGCCAGGGAAGTCATCAATCATGGCCCAGGACGGTCCCATTCATACGTTAACAGACCTGATATTATCTTAATGCTGTCCAGGAACTGGTTGAATAGAAATAGGACTCTGCTCCCAGCCAGAGTGCTCAAAGACATAACTTTGGGCTTTTACAATATTTTATACATATATAGCATGAATTGTCTCTACCATATCCTACACACTTACCCTGAGGGGAATTTTTCACAGGGATATACTTTGCATGTGCTCTGTAGGTCTGTGTGTGTTCCAGTGGGAGAGTGCTATAGCAAATGTGCTGGGAGTGTTACTCTTTGAGATTCTTAAGTACAGTTTATTCATAAGAAGGTCAGGCCTAGTAGTGAGTTACTCTTGTGCTTACAGGAAATTCCATAGAATATATTGTTAAGTTATTTATCTTAAGCTATTGATTCAGTGCTGTTAAGCTTAAGTGCTGTTAAACTTTTAGTCCTAAACTGTTGGTTAAGCCTGAGGCAATGTTTGGCAGGGGAGGGGGGATTTTCCACCTTGTGACTGAACGATGGTGTCCCTTATTTGTTTTTATCTTTTCCTATACTTACCATTTACTCACCCTCCCCCCCACTGCAGCCTCCACATAGATAATTTTTGTGCTGATTTTGGGTTTAGGTTGGTTGATTTTAGATTTTAGTATGATTTTTCTTTGTGGACTTTGACTACCTGGCTGAACCTTGCCAATGATCTTTGCCATGCTTTCTCTTTCATATTAAACCTGCTTTTGATTATTATTATGCCAGTGATTCTTGGAGTGATCTTAAACACTCATTCACAACAGTGAGTCATCCAGCTTTGAGTATATTTGTGCTGTTCTGTAATATCTGCTATTGCATAAATCACTGAAAAATAATCCCAAGGGTCTGCACATGCACACCTTAGGTGTAGGTACTTTGCTTTTATCAACTTGATCTCCATCATACACTGGACATACCACTTGAAGTGTAATCAGCCAATAATTACAATTTCAATTACAAAGCAAAGAACACTTTGAACACTTTTAATTTTAGATCTCTAAAAAAAACCCAGAAAACACAAAACAGGCAAAGAAAAAAAGCTACATGAGCTACTGGAACTGCTGTCATTAAGGCATCAAATTATGTGGATGACTAGAGTAAATTTTGAGAATCTAGCATGGATGCTTTGTGATTCTTCAGGCTATCAAGAACTATACACTGTGATTTGCAAGATTTGATAATTATATCAAAATTAAGCAAAATTAAAATCAGTATTGAAGAGAAAAATAACTTCCTCTGAGATGAACTTGGGTTTAGGAGTTATGGTTTTAGACTTATTGGGAATGTTCTGGGAGCATGGATGTTTGATCAAAAAGAGGAAGACACCTGTTAGTTGCAAAATACTGAAAGAATGTATAAAAAAAAATTTCAAAATTAGTTATTTTGCCCTATATAACACAGAGTTTCTGAAATTTACACTCCTTCAATCCAGTTTAAAAAATACTGCAACCCAGAATTTTTAGAAACCTTAGTCAATAAGAGTGTTCTTGTGTTTCAGAGGGCTGTCAAAAGTATTTTGTCAACTGCTATTTTATAAAGATTAACATTTTTTAATTAATTATTGTCACTGTCTGAAATAATTTGATACTAATCTTTCTTTTCTTTTGTCTGCCACGTTCTCTCCCTTATCTGTGTTGCTGTCAGATGTTGCACAGGTCTGTTTATGTTTGTTCAGTTCCTTATGGGCTTATATTCTTTTGTTTTGCCTTTTTGAAAGAGGAGCAAAAGAGCTTTTTATGTTTGGTGAGGGTTTTTTTGCTGTTGGTTTTTTTTTTTTTTTTTTTTTTTTGCTTTTTTTAATATTACAGCTGGGATTTTATGTGGCACAGAACACTGTAATAACATCTGTGCATATCAGACCACCATATGGGTGGGAGGGAAATGGCTTAATTTAGTGCATATGCATGAAGTAAATGAAAACTTGACTATTGCTGGGCTACAAATCACAAACACTACAGAGAATCAGAGGCTGGGGAGGGGTTACAGGAAACCAAAGGGCAAAGATTATCCCAGCGGTGTTATACTGCTTCTGCTGGAGGTTTCTTCAGCATTTATCCAAAGCAGTGACTCAGCAAGCACATGTCTAGTCAGAAAATCATTAAAGGTTAAATATTGACCAATATGAAATGAAATGTCATTGACTGAAAATACAGCTGAGGGCTTCCAGGCTTACATTTATTCCAGTGAGACAGAGGATCAGCTTCACTGATTCAGCTAAAGGCATCATGAGTCCCAAAGTAGTTTCACTGATAACATATAGCCAGAAGTCTTAATCTCCTCTGGCTTCTTTTTTTGAACTGCCTTTGACCATTACTGCTTTTTAAATCCTCCTCTCTGTTATCATAATAGGTCAGCTTCATATCTAATATTTCTGACATAAGGAACTTGTCTGAGTGTTCAGTGATTTTTTCCCAGAGCTGGCTTGGAGAGACAGATATGTACAGGGTTAGAGGGAAGAACTCAACCACCACTGAGCTGCAGCTAATTTCACTTACTGAAATGATACAGGTGTTAAAAACATCTTTGTTTATGGCTGTAACATAGCTGGTGAAGGGATGGATACAGCACTGGAGAAGATAATTACTTACAGGGCTGATGTCATTTGATGGGCAAATATTGTGCCACTGCTGGTTCACTAGAAAAGAAGAGTCAGTGTAAGCAATCTGCTATCTCAAATAAACAGGTTAGAGTGCTTGTGAGCAGACTGGTGGCTGTTCTTGGTCAGGCCAGGGTGAAGAGGAGAAGCCCATTTTTGTAGCTTGTACTCTGTAAATACTTATCAAAAGTGGCTTACTGAGAAAGAAGAGATTATGGTTGTGCCAGAAAATTGCAATTTTCTAAAAAGGTGGAAAACACCATATGTCTGAGGTCTGCCCGTGTTACAAAAATCATGCCTATCTATTGTTTATTTTTCTTTCTTCTTCTGTTTTCCATGGGACCTTTACTGTGCCATTAGCCTTTCAGAGGGAACCTGAGTCAGGACTGTGCTAGGGGTGAGTTACTAGTTCTTAAGGGTTTAGTTTAAACCTACAGAAACAGACAATCATATTGAACAAACCTGGAATGAAATATAAGTACATGTTCTCAGATTGTGATGGTATGATGTGTAATGCTCACTGGAAAAAATATAAATAAAATTCTTGGATGAAGGATGAAGAGCTTCAACTTCTCTTCTGGAATTGTACCATGCAATTAGACCAGAGTCACATACATGCCTTGCTCTCATTTTTGTTTAATTTTGAATTATTTCATGCACATTGGAAGATGTATTTTAAATTGAATGTGCTACATAAAAATTTAAAGTGGATGTCAGCCTTTCAGCCAAAACAAATGTAAGGCTGTGCCTCTTTATCTGGACTGAGTGTAAAGAGGGTAGGTCCCACTTCTAGGAAATGATGATAATGGCAGTAATGCTTATTATCTGACAAACGAGGGATTCTTAATCTGCCTGTCTCTCAAGATAGCTCTTTGTGTACAACACCAAATTAAGTATTTTATGGCAGTTGTGTAACACACAACACCATGTAAGACACTGTGGAGTTCAATCTCTAAAAGAGTCTTAGAAAACTGTAAATAAACTTAAAATTCAAGCTCTGTGCTTGTGCAGCTAAATTATCTTCCCTCTTCTCAGAGGTATGTGTGGGAACCTTTTATTTTTTTCTACTCCTAAGTGCTAGGGTACCATTCTTTTGTACCTACTCCTGGAAACACAAAAATAACTGAGTGCTCCTGCACTGTATTGTTAGAAGGCTTTTGGTGTGCTAAATCCTAAATTCTTGAGTCCATGTTGAGTTGTGGAATGTTAGCTGTAAGGAATACTGAGTGGAAAATACCCTCTTGGATAATCTGTGACTGAAAACCTTTCAGGATGAGAGTCTGGAGTATTTAAATTTAAAAACAGGATATATAATTACTGAAAAAAACAGTATTATACATAGAATTTTATTTTTGATGAAATTTTGATATTGCAATATGTAACATGAAAATTATTGGTAAAGAAAACAAAAATACTAGAGATTTTAAGGTATGTAGGCTAAAGCAATGAGTTTTCATTTGAAATTATTTTCATGGTGGTTTCTGGAATTACCATGAAGCTTTGAAGTTTACATATGCCTTGTTGATTGTAGAGAGTAATTTTTAAGAGATCTTTGCTCATGTTTATCCTCTTATATTTTGGTACATGGTCTGAAATTTATTTTCAAAACAAAACCAAATTATCATAACATTCTAATGCCAGAATGAAGCAATGCCATCCTTTGATTTTGGAAATGGTACCCAAGAGAATCTGACTGCTGAATAATCTAAGCTTCACTTTTAACTGTATAAAACTTATTGAAGTCATGTGAGGTGTGAATGACAGTAGAAAAAGCAAACAACTGATTTTATTCTGTCTCAATGCTTTGATAATTCAAAGTATTATTCTCATCTATTGCCTCATAGCAAATGGACTTGGTCACTTCTTGTTCGGTATCTTAAGTTTTTAAGGCCTCACACATCAAAGCCCAAAACCTTGTTCACAACTGGATTACACAAACATCCCAGTCAGCAGACATGGGGAAAGGGAAGTGCTGAGAGAATGTGGTGTTAAATCTTCACACTGGTTCAGTTTTGCATTTACTTTGCATTGTCCAACCAAGTGAAAATGATTTGTGTCTAAATATACTGACGCCATTTTTGTATTTAAAAAAACTCCAAAATGAAAAAAAACTGATGTCTCTCAAAGATTAGCATTTCTAGAGAGATTAAAACAAACAAGTAAAAAATTACTGAAAATTCAATTGAAAATAGTAAATAAAGAGGTTTGATTGAAAGCCCTCACTCAAACTCTCCTAAAAGCCATCTCTTGCACAAATAGTGGAAATCCACAGGGGAAGCTTCTGTAGCATCTGTGGCAATACTCATTTCACTACGACTACAAATAAGAAAGTCTAGAGAAAAATATATTTTCCTACATTATTTTCCTGCAAGTCTGAACAGATTTATGGTAGAAAATTGGTGAACACTTGAAGCCAGAGTCAATGTTTGAAGAAGACTCACATTCAGAGAGCTCAAGTAATCCTTGCATCTGTACAATCAAAGATTTGCAGTGTCAAAGATGCTGGATTTGTATGAATTTGCTGACAACAAAATGTTCTTCAGGCAGCAGCCAGAGTTTTGAAAATTTAAAGCTGTTTATTTCCAGAGTGCTTCCTCCATGATTGTGTGGGGATTTAACATTGTGCAACATATGTATTATGGAAATATATTTAGTACTTAAACATAAACATATGTAATGGGAATATATTTAGTATTTACACGTAAATATGAACACAAACTTTTGAAAAATGCATGCATGAAGCACAATTGTGAGTGTGATCTGTGGGCTTGGTCCACAGCCTCCTTGTTGTGTAACTTAGCATTGATCCATGCTGGGATGTTCAAGCCCCTCTTGTTAGGTAAGTAGTGGCAGCAGCCCCTTCTCCAGCTGAAAACATGTTTAGCATTTACCTTCCTTCCTGCACACCTATATTTTCTTGAAAAAAAATGCCAGAAAACTGTCTTGTGCATTTCTTTCAGAGCCTTAGTACGAGAAGGTGGAAATAAAAGAGGTTGGAATTAGATGATCTTTATGGTCCCTTCTAGCCCTAACCATTCTATGAGTTTCTCTCAAAAATTAGATTATTAGGGGGTTTAACAAAAAAAAAGAAAACTCAATAGAAAATAATCCTTTGTAGACCTCAAATTTATATATTTATATATTCTGTTTTATTTTATAGGAGAAAATAAAGAGGAATTTAGACTTGTTGCTTTCATTAAAGGAGCATAATAATGATGATTTCATTAGTTGCAAAATAAAATTAGTTTTAATAAGCCTGTTGCTGTGGCTTAATCCTGGTAGACACCTAAGTACCACAAAGCTGCTCCATCCCTCCTTCTGCCTAGTGGGATGGGGGCAGAGAAAAGGAAGAGTAAAAGCAAGAAAACTTGTGGATCAAGGTAAAATGGATTAATAAGTGAAGGAAAAATATAAGAGAGGACAAAAATAAAATAAAAATGATGCAAATATAATTTCCACCATCTCCCATAAGTAGAGCTATGCCCGGCCAGTTTCTAAGCAATAGATGGCTAACCTGCCTAAATCCCTTTATTTTCCCCTCCTATGATCATGATGTTTTATCTCCTCAGTTAATTTAAGTCATTTTCCTGTTTGTATTCCCCCCAGCCTCCTGTGCACCCCCTGATGCATTCACTGGAGGTGTCAGAAACAGGGAGGGACTTGGTGCTGTGCAGACATATTTCAGCTACACCATTAGAGTGTGACCAGCACTGTTTGGCCACAAATCCAAAACACAGCATCACACCACCTGCTCTGAAGAAAATTAACTCTGTCTCAGCCAGACAGTGCAACTGCTCTTCCCAGCAAGTAGTTGCTGTAATCTGCATATTGTAGTATTATGGCAAGAATTATTTCAGAGTGACCTTTTTCCAGGTGCTTCACTAACTCAGTCTTGAAAGCAGATGTAGTACAGAAAAGTAACTCTGTTGTGAATCAAACATTTAAGATTTCTAACAGATTCATAAATATACACATGTATGTATATAAAGACAGATATATGCTATGTAGATCTTTTCGTACGCATGGCAATAGAAGAATACCTCAAGCTCTCCCTTTTTCTTTTTTTTTTTTTTTCTCTTTTTTGTTTTTTTTTAACCTTAGTTAACATTTTAGGGTTTTGGCTCATGATCAGCCTGTCACCCACCAAGACTGCTGTGTCCTTCTCAGCAGAGCTGTTCTCTAGCAGGTCAGTCCCAGCCTGTGCTGGTGCTGAGGTTATTCCTCCCTGAGGGCAGGACACTGCACATGCCTTGTTGAGCCTTTTTAGGTTTCTCTCTGCCCAAGTGAGCATTGTGTTCTGATCCTGAAGAGCCCACTAGCAGCTGGATGCAGACACTCCTGAGGTCGCTGTGTGCCACAGCTCTATGGGGAGAGCCACCAGTCCTGGTCTGGACTCCCCCAAGCACAGATAAACATAATTTAAAGGGAGTTGTCAGCTCTGTGGCTACCAGCTTTGCCAAACTGGGTCTGAGGACCCTGCTGCACCCAGAGCCTGCTCCTCTACCAAATGCTGTCAGGATTTTGTCCTTGTCTGAGTGTGCCTTAGTGGGGAGTGCAGCGTATGTTGTTGATGCTGTCCCCGTCAGACCATGACAGTTACTGTTGCCTGTTCTCTTGGCTTTGATTTCCAATTCCTTTGGTTCAGTGATTTCTGAATTAAATGTGTCCAGATGCTGTGTTTCATTTACTGTGGTTGCATGTGTACACAAATAAGCATTTATGTTACTGACCTTTATGCACTGTAGGAGGAAGAGAAGCCATTTAACATAGCAAAACCAAGGTAAAAACTTCCAAATAGCTCAGTATGTTTCTAAAAGTGAAAAGTGTCATGCCAAGTGCTGTTATTCTAGAATACAGTTGTGCATTCTAAAATATGAAAATAAATTCATATTTGTGACAATGTATACAGCAGCTCTCTACATTCCCTGTCACTGCAAGTGTTGCCATATATCTCTGTTCATTTTTATGTTTTTTAATAGTTTATTTCTATTTTTCCTGCATTTTATGTAGGTTTCCTTGAAGCTAAATATGTGCTGAATCTATTTTTTATTCCCTACACCAGAAAAGAAAGAGGTAAAGGATATGCATTTGAATAGTTCAGCACTTTCTTTTTATTTTGGATGATGTTTCAGATCCTTAGACGCTGTACTGCTGTTAAATTTAGTCTCTTGGAAATGCTATACTCTGGTAAAATTCACACAAGTATGCTATTAACAAAGACTTTATTGATATACTTACCAAAATACACATTAATAAAAATAAGACCTCATTGCAGCTCGAGAAGTATTTTGTGAAAGAGGGGGCACATTGTTACAAGGACTTTATAGCTAATTGGTATGATCACAATGATTTCAAAAGGCTGTTCTACAAAATCATTAAGGCTAGAAATTAATCTTGGAGCTATATTAGCTCAGAGACTTGCACTTTCTTCACACTCTGCAAGCACAACCAAACTGCCATTAAGTTCAAGGTGCCCTCCATGGTGCTTCATCAGAAAAGAGAATTCATTTAAGAGTTTTGTTTCAGCAGACTGTAGCTATAGAGAGAATAGTCACGCTGCCATGACTGACAGAGTAAGTGGTTTCAGGAGGGATGTGCATCCACAGGAGTCAGAACATTTGCAAGTCACAGTAGGGTTTAAGGTCACCGAGCTGACTTTATTGTTGCTGCAGTGTGCTTATCTCTGACTTAAAAACAGTCTTTCTTAAGCAGGGTTAAAATGAATATACATGCCTTAATTATGACTTTGGAGTTAGTGCATTGTACCCAGGGCAAACACCAGGCCCGTGAATTCCTCTTCCATATTAGTTCTTTCTTATCTGCCTCCTCAGATACACTTTGGGAACTCATTCCAAGACCAGTGATTTACCTGTCTCTAACCAGTGCTGCTTTATTCCCTTCTGTATACATTTCCCGAAAGATGCACAGGAGCTGATATAACTCCTCTTTGCCTGGGAACTGCTACAGAGATAGGCAGCTGTAGGGACTGATTCTGTAGATAATGCCCTCGTGCTATCTCCATGCTGGCAGCAAGTTATCTAGACTTTCCCTGTTGACTTTCCTTTGCTGGTAAACCAGAGATGTCTTTGAAATAAAGACAAGTAAGTCTGTTAAATAAAACAAAGGCAGAACAAGAACTGGAAGGAGAGAGGTATAATACAGTCAGGATACTGGACTAGGAAGATCCTCAACAGGTGTAGAAGAGAGGGGCGCTTTAATTATTTGTGTAAATAGACACAATTGTTAAGATTGTCTATTTTATTTTAATCAGATGTGTCAAAACATCCTTTATTCGTCCTTAACCACTACCTTAATTTTTTTTCTTGTTGATGAAAGAATAAAATCCTATACCTATTTCCCAAAATGGAACTTTCTCCCACCTGAGAGGAGTCATCATGGCCTGGTGGAGGTTTAGGAACTAAGGGAGTGCTTTGAGCCATGTCCCTTTATGTCAATAGTTTACAACATTGATGGAAAAATGTATTTATTTTCCCTGTGCTTTCTGTCTTCTGTGTCAGTCGTATAATGCTTGATCACAAGTGTCGCAGACATTTTTTCATAAAATCCTCTCTTTGGGATTTTTCCTCTTCTGGGTGCTGAGGCCTCAGAAGAAAAATGTAAACATATGTTATCAGCTGCTGTGGAATGTAGCAGGTGCCCTGTGATTGGCTCATGTTCCATGTTTGCAATTAAGGGCCAATCACAGGAGCAAGCTCCAGGACAGATTCCCTGGACACAACTTTGTTATTTCATTCTTTTCTTTCTATTCTTAGCTTAGCAAGCCTCTGCAACCTCTCTCTTTATTCTTATTAGCATAGTTATAATGTATTATATATCATATATCAATAAATCCAGCCTTCTGATCATCAAACAAGAATCTCATCCTTCTCTCACCTCAGCGACCCCCTCAGGGTGCTGTAATACACAAGAGTTTTCTAGGACTTTTGAGAAGTCCGAATTTTACCATATGCAGCCCTCCAGAGCTACTTTACTACTGGTTTTGTGCTTCCATGCAGGTTTTGTTAGCAAATGTTAACATTTTTAATTTTTTTTTTTTCTTCTCACTGAATTAATCACATTTAAAAGTTCCTCTTGGATATCTGTCCAAAGTCAAACAGGTTTTATAGTAAGATTTAGCACCATGTGAGCATCTAACAGGAAGTACTAGATAGCAGTAAGGGCGACTTGGTATTTTATTATCAGATCAAGACCTGAAAACAAGACTGATCTAACTTGCTCTGTTGACCACCTTTGAAGCACTTTAGAGAGCTGTCTGTTCATGAGAGAGTTCAATAAATGGGAAGAATCAAGTTCATGTTGGCTGAATCAACCAAAACATGCAACATAAATCTCCCACCCCACCACATTTTGTCCTGTTTATCCTCATTTAAACATCAACAATCAAATATTTGGTGTGGTCAACATGTGACCCTGGGTGCTTGCAATTTATTGATCATGTGTACTGCAAACCAAAGCACACAATTTTGTCTTCATGTTCTTCTTACAACATCTCTTTCAATTCGTATTTTCACTATCAGATTGAGTGATACTGAATGAATATAGTCCAAAATACAGATGTAATTTGGTGTAGATTACCAGGGTAGCTCAGACACACAGCAGTGCTGAACCAGTGTGACAGATGGTGACATCAGAAGGGTGAACTGATGGACAAGTTTGGAATAACCTGCTCACCAGGGAAGTTGCTTTGTTACACAGTCAGTTAGCAGAAGGTTTGCCCTTGACAGTGAAAAAGAAATCTTGTGCTTTACAGTCCAATTTAAAGCTTTTGTAGGTTTTGCTAGTCTGTCGTAAGGTGGATTGATTCGTTTGTTGTTGGGATGTAGGTCACCTGCTCTGTGGGGCTCTCTTTAAAGGCCTATCATGGAATTGGATTGCTGTGGGATGGGCCTTACTCTCAGCTGCAAGGTTCAAAAGCAGCCTGTTTGACCTCAATGTCTGTCAGTAAGTTTGTGGGATCAGAAACCTGAATTCAAATATATCCTTGCATAATGCCTTCAGCCTGAGAATTATCTTTTTTGTTCTTCTATTCTTTAAAATACAACAAAGAGGAAATCAAAAAGAAAGAAAGAAAGAAAGACCTTTTCTTTTTTTGTCTGTGCACATATATCTCAACTCATTCTTGATCAATATGCCTGCTGGTTATAAGTTTTTCTTTAATATATGTGGCAGCATACGTGTTTTCTTCAGATACCAGTTCTTACTGCAGAAAACCATGCATACAAACTTTTATGATAAGATAAAATAAGATAAAACCAAAATGTAGGACTGGGATGATGATGTGTTTGTCAGTCATCAAAAATGCATGCTGGCACAAAAACTAAAACACTTACTAAAAACATTACCAATATATAAGCTAACTAAAAATCCACAATTTCTTCCTGTGGGTACTTTCAAGAAACGATAATGTTTTATAAAATTTTTATATTTAAAAATAATATAAAATGATAAATTTTAGATTTCTTTAATGCTATTATATTGTTAATGTCACAGTAGAAATCATCCTTTTTACGGCAATGTCTGTTTTATTTAAATGTCATTTGTGGTTCTGACATAAACCTTTTGACACAAAAACACTTTTTTGTCTTGCTTGCTACTTTTCACTTACTGGAATCAGTGCCATTAAATGGAACTGCTCTGCAATTACAGTTATTATTTATCTGGGCAGTGTTCCTTTTTTAATTTTTTTTTCTTTTCAGTATTGAATTATTAAAACCAGCAAAAAGCCCCCAAGTCTTAAGAAACTAACTTACATCATCATTGTCTTTACTTTTCTTTCAGCTATGTTGAAAAATCTCTTCTGAAAACTTATATGATGCAAATGCATTACCTGGATATTAATTTCATTGAATTGTAGATTTTGAAAATATGTAGCTATGAATGAGAATTTTTTTTTTCTGTTTCAATGTACAACCAAGTTTCCGCTGTAAAAAATATTTAATATTATCTATCTATCTATCTATCTATCTATCTATGTCTTTAGTCTGAAATTGGAATCATTGTGAGAGCAAAACCCCTATTCTTTTCTTCCTTTGTTTTAGGTGCTCTATTTCTAGATATTGAATTTTGGTAGCTTCTGGAAGTCTGTTGTAAGCTGTTCTACACTGTGCATAAATAGAACTTCTGTGTATTTAAAAGACACTCATACTACTGAGATGAATGTTAAATTTTCTGTCTTTTTATCTGATTCCATAGATCTTTATTTGGACTCCTACATGAGCAAGGACTGTTGGAATAAACCCAGTATATAATACATAGACAATTACAGTGTTCTATCAATCATAATTTTGTTTCTTGCTAGCACTAATTGCAGTCATTATACTGTAGTGGCATATTCATAATTCCATAACCCAAGAAGATTAGTGAAAATCCTCAGAAATCTGAGGGGTGCCTCTGGTTTTGCATGACCATTTTGATTTGCCATATGGTTTGGCATTTAAAAGGTACTTAACACCCTTCAAACTTAATTTTTCCATTTTGCACACAAGCATTACAATGCACACTTAAATTATACAGTTGCATGGTTTTTTTAATGGACTCTCTGCTTCATTCTAGCTGTGGTCCAGAAATTCTGGGAATCAGTGGGACGGCCCGGCCTTAGTCATCTGGAGCAGTATTGCTTTATGTGGTGTTTCCCAGCATTTGAGACTGTGCTTGGCAAACTAAAATGCTTTTGACATATATAATTTAACCTAAAAATAAAGCCCTTTTCCACATGCTTTGATATTTTATGATCGGTGTAAAGATAACGGAATAGATTATTGATTTAACATCAATCTCTGTTAGTTGCAAACATGAATTTTGAGAAGTTTCGTTACATATGTTATATCATGAGTAGAGATAAAATTATTTTTTAATGGCAATATGCTTCTGAACAAAATTTTGATTACATTTTCTTTTCTGTATTTCTTGAATTCATTCTCTCTTCAGATTTCCATGTGGTGCAGCATGCAGTGCTGTAAATTAAAGACAACTCCCCTAATTTGTGAGGGAAATCCATTCATTTCTTTGAGTAAGGTTGATAATGGGGAATTTTCTCTTTCAGAGCATGAAAATTTGTGTTCAGTTGGGTTTGAGAGCTTTACAAATAGATACTGTATAGAATTCCTAAGGACAGGACAGACCTTTTGTTCTCCATGTCAATAAGGTGCTGCATCATGGCCCAAGCCATAGACAGAAAAGGCAAGTTGGATGAGTATTTTCAGGAAAACCTCCATTCTTGTCTGCCATTTCAGACACTGCATGACATGGTTACCTGACAAAGATTGCACAAATGGGCAAAAATACCTCAAACTCTGTGTCTGGAATATCTAAGTAGGAGGGTGCCTAGAAATTAGACTCCTGCTAACTAAGGATGTGGTTCCAATGACTAATAATTTTATTTTTTATTAAATTCTTATTTTTTGGAGTATATTCATGAACCATAAATTCCTTGGAGTAATTTTTGTCACTTTACAATAGTGTTCTTGATATCAACAACCTTTCCTCTATTTGTTACTGAATTCTAGTATTGAACAAGAGATTAAGAATAAAATGCTTTTCAGTCCTATTTTACAGAGAAGTATTAATACCTATAAAATTTTTACTCTCTTTATAAGTGCCAAATTGTCTGCAGAGATGAAGAGAATTCCTTGAGCAATTTGGATAACCTACACTTCATACCAGCATGACTTTAAATGTATGTGGGTTTTTTTAGATTTTTTTCTTAAAATATAGACTGCTGTGATCCTATTCTCCCTAGGTTATCTCCACAGATACACAGGGTTATATGTAGACTTAATTTCAGGAAATCTGATATTACTCCCACTCTTTATTGTGGGATATGAAGTTTTGGTCAAAACTACTGACAGAGTAAACTGCTAACATTTCAATTTGAATTATCTTCAACAATGTATTTTTTTCCAGAACCATTTGGCAGAGTATCATGATGGCTGATAGATCTCACTGTATTAGAAAAAAAGGATAAAGAAAAGACAATCTGAGATCACTAGCGTTAAAATCTTTACTAATGAAAACTGTGGTTTACACTAAAAACCCTTACAAAATCTGAAACTTTTTCAAGAGAAGTCATATGACACAAGGAGAAAAGCTACATCACTAGTAATGAAGACAATAGGATGTGGTATGAAGTTGGGATTTTTTTTCTTATTGAAATTAGCTAGTGCCTTTAATTACTCCCATCATTAGATGGACTTAATATATGCAGGGTTTGCATTGTAAACCTGTATGAACAAGAACTATGGTTATATGCTTTTCTATCTGACCTTATGAAGTGATATTTTTCCAATTTGTTTCTATGAACTTCTATTTTTTGTCAATACATAGTAGAATTGCTGGTAACTCTGACTTTAAATAGTTCTGGGAGAGTGCATTGTCCTGATTGATTAAATTATTTTGTCATCTTACTTCACTTGAGCAAACTCCTACAGCTGAACATTGTAGAGTTGTTCTTTGTGTTTTTTTCCCCAACACCTCAAAACCAGGGAAATGATACATGGAATTTTCTGAGCTTTCAGAAACTTTTCAATTATGTCTGAAACTTGAAAAACTAAAATTACTGTGACACTAACAGATGCTCTTGGCTTTCCTGCCTTCAACAATCTCTACCACAGCAGCTAATTTGGTCCTGGTGTCCTCAGTTTTGTTTGAGGCTTATGTGGTAATTTTTTTCAGAAGAACCACTCAACATCTTATGGAACCAGAGGTAACTCAGATTCACTGAGCTGCTGAACAGGGAAGAAATTTCAGTAGTTTATGATGGAAATGAAAAACTGTTTCTGAAATCATGTGATTTAACTGTTGGGAACACTTTCATACCTTAACCAGTCTTGCTCTCAACATAGCTACGGTTTTGTCTCCAAGATTGCTTGACTATTTTATAAATATCATTACATGAGCATGAGAAGGCATATGTAAAAAGGGTTTTTTTTTTGTTTTTTTTTTGTTTTTTTTTTTTCCTGTGGCTATATTTTTATTGAAACTACGTACAGAGGTACAGCCCATTTTAATGTGTAGACTTGTTATATAATTTAGTGTGATCAGCAGTATGTGGGGGAGGTATTTTGTCTTATTTACTTTCTACCTGGATAAGCTACTGTCTTGTCAGAAGTTGTAATCTTTGCAGAATTTTGAACAGCTTTAACAGATGTCATCACTAGTCTTTCAACTTTTTAACAAAATTGATTGAAACATGATTATTTTGGTCTTATTCCTTCTTTTCAAAAAGCTTTCATGTATCCTACACAAACTTATTCTAATTTTGGGGATAATACAGGACTTAACATTCTCTGATAGGCAACTGAAGCCATTTTTAATAGGAAAATGATGGTATTGGCTGTTGTAGGTTGGTGCAACTGACATGAATAAATATAAGTGTCTTAGTATTTCTGACAGGCAGTCATAGATCAGAAACCATTAGAATCTATAAAATTGTCCCTTATTTTGAAGAATAGCTTTTTTCTTTTTTAGAGACATGCCACGTTAACAGCTTCTTAAAAGTATGATCATGTTTTCAGCTTTTTTTTGTTTTATTTCACTAGAGTGAAACAAATTTAAATAAAATTAAATAATTTTACTGTGATGGTCAAAGGCTGCTAAAGACAATGATAATCCACTTCCAAACTGACAATATCTGGTATGTCCTCAATGAGAAACTGAGTATCATTTTAAAAGTCCTTAGGGCAAAAAAATATAAAGATGGAGTTGTTTGTTTCTACCTCCTGAAGCATCAGATGCATTCTATGAAAGAGTCATAAATGAAGGAGAGGACATAGCAGGTAATCAATTTTTTGTTGCAGATAAACATGGTAGAATAGAATTGAGTTTTGGAGAATAGTTATCTGGTTCTAATTACATTTCTTTTTCATTTCAAGTGTACTTGAACCTGTGTTGTACTTGTCTAGTTAAATGTCTAGGCCTGGACTTGGACCTTGAACTTTGCTGTGGTTCCAAATTCCGTGTGCAGAAATTCTGTTTGTGATTTCTGTAATAAAATGATTTAAAATTTAATAAACCCAGACATTTCCACTGCAGCTCTTGAATCCAAACCCCATTGCAATTATCCAGCTATGGGTAGCTTTTGTATTAATTTTTGAGATGATCCAGGCAACTGCTGAAAGCACCAGGAGCAAGTTACTGTGGGCTGGATAAGTAACAAGCTGAACACATGGATGTCTCACATACTACAGACACTGAATTCAGAGCCATGTGCAACTGTGTTTTATCTAAGCTATGGCCACTGATAAATGGAAAATCTTCTGGTAGGCAAGGTAACACAAAGCCCTTTGCTTGCTGAGCAGGACAGCTGCTGACAAACAGCTGCTCTACAGGGAAAATAATTCAATCCGTATAATCATCACTGGCTCGGGAATGGAAATAAAAGAGGAAAACAAAGACGTGATGAAAGTTAGAATTTGGAAGGATTGACAGGAGGTTGGGTGGCTTTTCTAACATCCACAAGCATGGATGGCACTTGTACATCAGTCTTTTGTTTTATTCATAGTGCTGTTAATTTTTAAAGAACCATTAATATGTTTCATTTATAACAATGAAACGTGCTGTCATTTTTACTCTGAATATGTTTCTGGTATCCTTTTTAGCTTTAACCTTGATCTGCATGTTCCCCACATGTGGGTATAAATTTGAAACTTATGAAATAGTTGCCTAAGGTATCTGAATATTGCCCAAGTGTTATTGAAATACCTTTGCTCATGAGAAATTCTGTTTGTCTACACCAGCAGAAAAAATTCAGGGAAGGTGTAGAAAGAGAAGGACAAAGGAGACTTGACATAAAAGAGCAAAACAGTGCAAACAAAGGCTGTTGGAGAATCTGACAGCAGAATAAAATGGATGAAACCCTTGAGAGCTCCCCACATACAATTTGGAATACTGGGGCACATAGAGACATCTTTTATATTTTCCATTTTATTTTGCTACACAGAATTTAGATGTTTCTCGACTCTCTTAAGGTTGCCTCCTTGACTCTGCTTTTTTTTTTCTTTTTTTGAATATCCTCATACAAACTAAATATCAGGCTGCATTTTTCAGAAAGAAAACTCTATAGCCCATTCAATAGCCTTTCATTTGTTCATCTACTTCAGACATAATTA
Source organism: Ammodramus savannarum pratensis (assembly GCA_020466415.1). Lineage (NCBI taxonomy): Eukaryota > Metazoa > Chordata > Aves > Passeriformes > Passerellidae > Ammodramus > Ammodramus savannarum. The sequence goes on along the minus strand of JAHXMQ010012338.1, from coordinate 6,718,530 downwards.
TAAATGTCTCTCTCCCATGGATATTTCCAAGCATCACCAGCAACCTTAAGGAAAGCCCAATGATTAAATCTGAATGAACTTTGTCATCTGGCAGAGAGAGATAGTTTAATTGAGTAGTTTGTACTCTTCTTGAAAGCATATTTCTTAGATATTGCTCTGAACTGGTATCAAAAGAGCCAGTGGCATCATGATACTGCAGCTGTCAATTTACACTGGAAGGCTTGAGCACATTCTGCCAGCAAACTTTGACCAGCTGTAAGTAGGTGTAAGATAGAACTAAAATCTGAAAGCCAGTATAAGTTAAGAAAAGTAAGGCCAACAAGGAGTTCTGCTTCCTTGCATGGTGTGAAGTTATTGGGAATCTGGAACCATTATTTTGATAGATACTATTGCTTCACACACAGCATCTTGCCTTTTCTGGAGTGGCAATGTTTTTGTGTTCAGTTTTCCGATATGGATAGCTTCTAGTTCAGGAAAGGATAAAAACTTGATAATCCTGAAAGGCCATGTTGAGACTGCAGAACTTGTGGCCTTAGGACAGATCCAAGTTATCCTCTCAGAGGGAGCTCACATGAGGATAATGAATGCTATCAACTAGGATAATGACTAAATGTTTAGTTGCTTATTAAATTTACCTTCACCCTGTTCGGTTGCATACACCTTTTACTTTTCTGCTATTTTGTCTGCTTTAAACTCTTGTGACGTAGTGGAAAACAGTTTATATGATTTCTTACAACTATCCATGCAACAAGTGAGAGAAAAAACCCTGTTATTTACTTTCACTTGAAGAGATTAGCAGAGTAGGTGATTGGTAGAATCAGCAACCAAATCAAGGAGTTCAGACATTTAAGAATGGACCTTCAAGGTAATTAACAGAAGAAAAAAGTTGAGGCATTTGTAGGAGATGTTACTCCCAGGAGGGCACTGAATGTTTAGCTCTTGCTGTACTGAGGCCAAGGTGAGGCACTAAAGGAACAAAGATCTCAGTCTGCTTGATTGCCAGCACTGTAGATAGAGATGGGACATGGCTGCAACTTGACCTTGGGAAAGAAGGTTAAGAAGATCATAGAGTAGAAAATAGTGCTCTATTCAGAACTGTTGACCCACTATGCAATTTCATTATTTTCCTATATTTAAATACTTCAGTATTTGCTTCCCCCTGGAGAAATGAACATGAAAAAGATTTTGTTTTCCCTGCTTGGCTAATTGTTTTGTAGGGGATTGCATATGGGGGGGGTGGAGAAAATACATTTTAAACATACATATGTGTATGTGTCTGTATATATGACTCCAGGTGCCTGCAGCTTTATTTTATAAAGCATCTCTCTTGACCTTCTGTTTAATTAATAATAGTAGAGGTCAAAATTAAAAGCCACATAAGTACCTTCCCTCTTCTTTAGTACTTCACATTGTTCCGCAAGAGCCCAATGCAAAAACAAGAACCTCAGACAAAACAAATTTAAAAAATAATAAATCAAGACAATTCCAAAACAAATATAATCAAAAAAAAATCCCCAAAGAATGTTTATAATGTCTCCTTTATTCTGACTACAGATGCAGATGATGCTCTCTTGTACGAAGGAAATATTAGAGGGAAATAATAAAAGAAGCTCTGTAACTAGGAAGAAAATTCCCAGAGCTTTAATGAAATATCTGCTGGATAAGTGCTTTAATAACATTTTACAATTGGTTTACTTACTGAGAAACTGAACACTGGAGTGGGGAACAAAGATAATTAGACTAAAATACTGCTTTCTTTCAAATTTTTGACAAAATTTGTCCATGTAAAAAAAGTAAAAAAGAACATCTATAAACAAAAATCTTTGCCTTGAAAAGAAACAAAAAGAAAGAAGTGCCTTTGATAAAAAAACGCTGCATCTTTACTTTCTCTATTTTAGCATAAGTTATGAGTGACCATCCAGGGTGGGAGAACTCTGCATCTGACTTCTTTCTAAGGGTATTTCAACACCCAGCTCACAACCTTCAGTTTCATTTTATGCTCTGAAATTATTTTTTGCTTAGCTAGTCTTGAAACTTTTCCATTTTGTATACATAAATCTGCTTTAATTAGCTTCCCTTCTCAGTCAATAGAATCACCACATTTCACATATAATCATGACCTCTAAGCTCTGCCTCAAACCTCTTTAAAAACCAGCCATACTCCAGAGGAGCTGGGTGAAACCACCCACTTGCTGGGTGGCTGCACAGCAGTGCTGACTTGCTATTTGCATTTGGCTGTCATTCAGGAGGTTGTGTTTTGAGGAACCTGAACTCTTGCAACCTCATGAATCAGATGGATAAGTGATTGAGGTGGATACGCTCATTCACACGAGCTCCTTCTGCGTTCAGCTCAGTGGGAACATCGTGCCTTGGAGTTTGCTTTTTGGGATAAATAGATTAGTTGGTTCACAGCCAAGAGCTGTGACCTTGTGTAGTACATACAACCAAGATTTTCTTCTGATGAAACCCTGAAATGCTGCATTTGGTATTTGAATTATTTCTCAAGTCTTAGATACAAGATCTCACTGTTTAAGGGATTTATGTTCTATTTGGTAGTCTGCTCTTGCTGTCACATTGAATAGCTAAAGCTAGGAATCCAATTCTTGCCTAAGCACTGAGAAGGTGGCCTGTTTACAGGGCTGCAGAGGGCACAGATCTTCCCCTAAACTCAGTAGGGAACTGTTAGTGTTCAACACCTAAAGGTGTGTCCATCTGCTTAATTCCTGGAAGACACCTTTAGACTCGTACCATTGCACAAACACAGCCTGAGATAACATGGTTGGTGGTGTTCCTGGGATTGTAAAATAAAACTGTAAAAATCAAATATGCTGGATTAACTTTCCTTTGCTGATATTGATTAAAGTTTTATTTTTTCAGAGGCTCAGTGAATTCTAACAGTTCTGTTGTTGATATATCTGAAGGTAGGTATTTCCCTGCATTCAGCCATCTAGCTAGGACATTATATATGAGTATCTGCTTTTCAGAATAAACTGGATAGTTTATTCATTGAACATTCATACACACTGCATAGTATTTAGGAAGAATTTCAGATTTTTCTTTCTTCTCTTAGACCAATTTCTCACTTTGAATGACAGCTGGCCATTCAGGTTGCCTTTAAAAGAAAGTAAAAATTTCCTTTTCACAATAAATTTTTTGGTATATTTAGTATATAAAGAGGAGAGATATTTTAAAATACTGCTGTTCTGAAAGTTGGTTTGATGCTGTCTCAAAAGAATAAACCACAATAACCATTTGCAAGGAGCAGGAGTTTGCTATGGACTGGTGATGTTCAGACTTTAAAGAACAAAGTCAGAAAACTCTTTCTGGTTTCTCCTTCTTACATGGGAGCAAAGTGGTGTTTAAGTAATGCAGTTTGTCACCTTCCTCCTTGTTTCTGCTTGACCTTATTCTAAGTGCTGAGTTGAGTATCAGTAACAGAAACATGTATTTGGGGTTATCTATGATGACAAATATTAAATTAGGAGCAGAGTAATTTCTCCACAGTTTGAGCTAAACTAAAACCTACAGTAAAATTATATTGGTATGTGGTGCATAATCAGAATGATATGTGTCACTTTTTGTGTTTCAAGAGATCTGTTCCTCATAAATGTGAACAATCAAGCCAATATTTTACAACCTGTTGTGCATAACTTGGAAAGGGTATTAGACAATTTTAAGATATTCTAATTTCAGAGTATATTTAAAGAGAAAGAAGGGCAGCAGACTGGAATCTAGGCACAGCAGTCTGTGCAGGCTTCATGTGGCTTTTAGGGCTCCTGAGTGTATTCTCTGACTGTGTCTGCCAAAACCTAACCACTAGGGTGCAGATATGCAGCACAAACCGCAGTGGGGAGCACGTACAAACGTGTCTTACCACTTCAAAAGGTGCTGCTTTCCTTAGATGCAACTAACACTTTGACAATATTTCACACTCTGCAAATATTTATTAGTTCTCTGAAACCAAAACCTTCAGGCTTTTGTTCTTTAAGTTAATATTTGGAAAGCTTTCTGTTGTTCTGTACTCATTAACAAATTTCTAGAGTCCTCTTATTAATGTAATGATATAGGGAAGCTTTTAAAGCATCCATGCTTAAAGCAAAGGCATGAAAAGCCAAGTGCATTGAATGTGCCCTTGTAGTTAAAACTGTTATGTGACAATTCTAGTGTTACCAAGTCATGCTTGAGGCAGGACTGGTGTATGTAACAGCATGAGTTGACAAGGGAGAATGGCTTCAAACTGGTAGAGACTAGGTTTAGATTAGATATTAAGAAGAAATTATTTCCTATGAGGGTGGTGAGGCCCTGGCACAGGTTGCCCAGAGAAGCTGTGGCTGCCCCATCCCTGCAAGTGTTCAAGGCCAGGATGGATGGGCTCTGAGCAACCTGGTCTGGTGGAAGGTGTCCCTGCCCATGGCAGAGGGTAGGAACCAGATGATCTTGAAGGTCCGTTCCAAACAGGGCTATTCCATGGTTCTGTAAGCAAGAGGATGCTGTTGCACCTTTACTGGTAGAAGCTGGTCTTAGGATTTGTAAAATGGTCACTAGAAGCAGGAATTGATAACTCACAAAACTCCCACCTACAGCCACAATTTTGCTCTGAATCACTGTTTCATACTAACAACTTTTTCTTTTTTCTCATTAACACTAAAGCAAAAGAACTTTCTTTACTGCGGTACTTTAAAGATGAGGACATTTTATTTTGTGATGAAGAGCCATTATGGGTGCTATAGAACATTAAATTAGGTGGCCATTTTGTGCATTGACAAGCTCACAGATAGGAAACACATCTTTGCCATTTGTAATTTTATTAGAGGTAATAAACACTGTCACTGATGTCCAGCACTACTTCCACTACTATACATTTCTAGTATAAATAGGGCAATTGGTCTGCACTGTGGATGTGAAATAAATGTTTGGCCTTGAGATAAGAATACATATTTTCCCAAATACTAATCCTTTTTATCAGATTAATATTCTCTTCTGCAGTAAATTTACCAAGCTGTTCCATTTTCCTTTTCATCCTGCAACACATCAGTTTCTATTTTAATGCATTCTTATTCCTACTTCTTCTTAAAAAAAGTTTTCATTTTTACAGACCACATTTGCTGCAATGCTCTTTTCAGCTCCAGCTCACGCACACTGAACCCAAAAAGAGCCTGCCTGCTGTTCCATAGACAGCCTGCCTTCATTGGACCTCTGGGTGCCATGCAACCCTGAGTTTTCTCCTCACATGCTTTCTGTGAGGCTTTCTGCCACCTTGTTTTCTTGTCTTTTTAATGACATACAGCATTTGAGTAGGAAAAATAAGAATTTTATAACTTTCCAAGGCTTGGTAACAACACACTTCTGCTGGCTAAAGTAATACGCTAGAAAGCCAAGACATCCCTTTACATCTATTTTACCCTTTTTGCTCTCTCTGATTTGGACATGAAGCTTTTCTGAGTTATCTTTCAGCGTGTTTGCTACGTGCTGTTGGTTCCTTGAGTGGGTCCACTTAGAAAGCCTGGCTTTTAATTTCCTTTCCTCTGTCTAAAAAAGGACCAGTCATCCAAAGGTTTTCTTTTCAGTGGCAATGTCTGGTGGTTTTTGTTTGTTCCTTTGTTTTGGCGGAAAGGTTTTTTGGTTGGTTGGTTGGTTGGTTGGTTGGTTGGTTGGTTGGTTTTGTGGGGAATTTTTTCCCTTTTTCTCTTTCTGGTCTTCTTGTGACCAGCAGGTT
>JAHXMQ010012338.1:6692962-6712714 GCA_020466415.1 Ammodramus savannarum pratensis | reverse complement strand
AGACCTTAAAACCCCTCCCAGTACCTAAAGGAAGCTTTAAAATTCATCTGGAGAGCGACTATTTAGGAGGGCTTGAAGTGACAGGACAAGAGGGAATGGCTTCAAACTGAATGAGAGTAGATTTAGATTATATATTAGGAAAAAGTTCTTTACAGTGAGGGTGTGGTGAGATATTGGAACCCAGAGAATCTGCAGATATCCCATCTCTGGAAGTATTCAGGGCCAGGCTGAATGGAGCTCTGAGAAACGTGGTCAAGTGGGAGGTGTCCCTGCCCACAACGGTGTGGTTGGAAATAACAAAATTTAAGTTCCCCACCAACACAAACTCCTTTGTGATTCTCTGCTCAGAGATTCTATTCACTCCAAATCCTGCTGAAGGGACTGCTTTTCACATAGGCTTGATTTTAGTGATTATCTTTTGTTCCAAGGTGTTTGTATTTGAGTAATATTCACTAATTGGAGTAGTATGGCCCTGGAAGTGTAATGCTCTCCCTATTTTTGCTGAGATCACAGTTATATCATATCCATATATTGGCAAATTACTCCATTATACATATTTGGACTGTCAACAGTTACCCTGCTGAAAATTCCTCCCCAAAAACCAGGCAAATTACCTAAGCAATGTATCTGCTGGTGCTGATTTTGGTATCAAAATGAGACAAAAACCTGTTTATTGCCATGCAATTGCTCAGTAATGAAACTAATGCAGTGATTAAGGGTTTAGGCAGGAATGCTCCATTGTGCAATCTTTTAATATTTGTCTTTGTTGAATGTCTCTGTTCCCCTGATGTTGGAAAGAAAATTGGAGTTTAAGATTCTTATCCCCTTGGTTGCTCCCAGCTGAATCAGTGATATCTCAGTGATGGTGCTATTAGTCCAGTGTAAGGGTTTAGCCTAAAAAAAAACCTAAAAAGGTTTTTACCTAAAAACCTAAAAAAGCCTAAAAACCACTCAAAGTTACCTCCAAAAGCCAAAATATTGTATGTTTTCTGGAGCAGGGAAATAATCAAAATTATAATCTAGAACTGTAACAGCAAAACCTAGAAATAGTAATGGAAAAGGTATATTAAAAATGTTGTGAAGTTTAAGCTGATCCTTAACTATTAGAACATCGAACAATATTTTGTAGTGAACAATATTTTGTAGTGGAAGTCATAGCATTCTCTGCTTCCTGCAAAATATCTTTCGGTTTAATAATTATGTCCTGTAACTGAAAGAAAAATGAAGTTATTTCATTACAATTTTGTCCATGTTTCTAATGTGCAAACAATTTTTCTTATTTCCTTCTTTTTCTCTTATGAAAAGTTGCAAGCTGTTGCTTTAAATGTCACAAATATATTTGGAATTAACACCCATTGAAACAAAATATTTGTTCATTATTTTCCCTTGGATTTCCACAAATTAAGACAAAATCATTCTTCATTTGTATCTCTTGTTTTCACTGTTTTCTTTACACTTCTGCAAAATAAAATAATATGTGGATATCTAAAAGCATCAATAAATGAACAGTTCTTCTGGTCAGTCTTTGAGCTTTTCTAGTGGGGAGATATGTTTTCTCTGGGTGTAATTCCTGGTGAACTGAATATCTGCCAAGGATGTGTCTGTATAAAGGAACAGTTAAAAATCCCACAATTATAAAAAACAAACAAACAGAAGAACACAAACAAAAACTACAACAAAACCCAAGCAACAACAACAAAAAACCAAATCAAACAAACAAAATCTCTCAAAAATCTCAAAAAAAACCCAAAAACCACAACCAACCAGCCAACAAACCAAAAAAACAAAACAAAACAAAACAAAACAAAAAAAAAAAAAAAAACAAAAAAAAAAAAACCCATCAGCAACAAAAAAAAAAGAGCAAACTATGGAAACCCAGGGCACCAGGAATATTTCTCTGTCTGCTCTGGAGTGCCCTGACCCCCAGGGGAGCACTGACTTTGACCTCATTATTGGAGAAAGTTTCCTAGACTTCAAGATAGAGAAGAATCCAGAAAAGTGTGAAATAGATTATAGAGAGCAGTGTAGGTGTATCACTTGGGGAGAAATTTAGGTTTTGGGATTTGTAGTATGTTGTGGATGGAAGCAAGATGGAGGGCACAGGGTGTCGTCTTGGGTTTCTTCTTCATGCTTCCTCTTCCTTCCTCTTCATGTGTTGGGGAGGCATTTTGTAATTGGGCATTGAAGCTCTTTGGGATCAGTTATTGGGTTAAAAGGGAAAATAATTGAGATGTCAGTTCTTAATTGGATAGTTTAGTCTTAAAAGACCTTGTAACAAGAGATTGTTGGCCATCTTGTGCCTTCTAATGAAAAGCTGCCAAACTCACAGTAGTGAAACTGTTTTACTGATAAGAAATAATAAACACTTGAGTCCGAACACGAATTTCTGTTTCAAGTGTCTTCAATCCAGACCCAGAGAAACCAGCTGGTACTGCCACAGCAAGCCAACAATTATGTGGGAATCCATGTGTTTCATTGAGGTGGTGGTTGTAGACAGGGATGACACACACACCTCAGAGCTTCATGAGACAGCAGTGTGTTTTATTGTTCAAAACCCTCTTATATAATAGGGAGTTCAAAACTCCTGGGTCTAGACAGCTCATTGGTCTGATTCTCACACAACTCAGCTCCTGGAACACTGAAATGTCTGCAGCCCATCCATCCTGGGCAAAGTCCCTGTGTAAGTTTGAATCCAACCTTTCCCTGCCTTATCTGAGGACCTGTTTTATCCCTAGGCTGAGCGAGGTTGAAGGTCTGACATGATTTGGCAGCTATAAGCTAGCTGCAACCATGACAACCAACAAACCAAAAGGAAACTGGGGAAAGATGTTAACAGGAATATCTATTTCACTATGTCTTTCTAAATGCTTCTTCCCCACTAAAAGTTATGTGTGGGTTGGTGTAGTTTGGAAAAGTTTACATGTAGATTACCCTGACAAATAAAAGTGCTTAGAGCAGAAAGTCTTGTGGAAGATCCCAGGTTCTTGGCATTCAGCCCTTCCAAGCTTTCTGTTACCCCCTTTTATGGTTAGAGACTTTATCCATACAAATCCTTGGAAACCATATTTGAGAAGCCAGTGGAGGTAAGTGTAGCCAGCATTTCTTATTTCCCTTCATTGTCTTGAATGCATTCATATGGAATATATAGACATACTGAGCAACTGTAGTGGCAAATGTAGAAATATTCTAAATGTAGATTTTTTTTTTCAAATTATCTAAATTGAAAGAAAAAAAAAAAAGGCTGTTTTATTGTGATATTTTGATGTTCAACTTCCAACCCCTATAATGAGTTTTCAAATACCTAAAGGAAGCAAGACACCTCATGCCCATAGATGAAACAAAATTAGGTAAAATTCTGTTTTATAATAGAGGAATAATTTCATTTTATTCATTTTCCCTCACTTCACTTCAGTTTTTTGTTCTACTTACAAATTGGGATAATCCAAGTAAATTATTTGGCACTCTTTGACATATATTTGTTTGTATGCTTTGTTATAGATGTCTTTTATTCTCTGCCTCTCTATATAAATATATCTCCCACTTTTTTTTTATAATATTAATTGTGCTGATTTTTGTTATGAAATGTCTAATGCAGAGATATCTTAAGCAGGATATGGGATCCAGGATTTTCTTTATTATTTAAATTTGTATATTTTTCTTTCTTGATCCTAAATTTATTTCAAATTGTTGCTGCCTTTTCATGTCAAATTTTCATGTTGTTTCTTTGTGTATTTCCTTCTGATAATTTCACAATTGAATGTTAGTGACTTATTTATTTATTTCCTCAATTAGAATTTTTTACCTTTGTTTGGGATCTATCCTTGTGCACCCATTTAAAAGCAGCTGTGGCTTCCTGATGGGGAAAGGACAAATGGATTTTTTTTAATTCTGAAAACAACAATATCTATCTAAAATTAACTTCCACTTGGAGTTTAGCTGAGTGACTTTAGAATACAGAAATATTACTGTTGAATGCAGTTGTTGGTGTGCCTACAATGTCAAGCCATGTTTTTTAGGAACACACTGTAATGTTTTTAATTTTTTCTTAAGCAAAATATGATTGAAATTTTGAGATTTCACTGAGATTATTTCTGTGGTAGTTCACTGGTTTTGTTTATGTATCAATGTCATTAACAGAGAATTACTCTTTTCTCTCTTCTATGCTACTTCATTTGCTTGTGGGTCTATTAACAATTTGCAGGATTGATTCAAGTTGAATTTTCCCTTTTAAAAATAACCAAATATTTAAATTCAACTTAAACTGATTTCCTGATCTAGTTTCTTTTTCTTTATTTGTCTGATTAAAGCTTTTACTTGCGCAAAGAAAATAAAAGTGTAGCTGTCCATGGCAGAGGGGTTGATATTAGAGGATCTTTAAGGTTCCCCCAACACAAACCATTGTATGATTCTATGATAAGAGCCAGATAGTGAGGATAAAAGAAGCAGAGGGAAGGAAAGTGCCCTTTAAAACATGTCAACGCATTTTTAAAGACTTTCTATATTGCAGATATATCATCATTCAGACATTCCTGCTTCATGCTGCCCTTTCAGAGTTGTTTTGATCCAAGCACTGTGATTTTAGTAGGTTGTCTTAATATAAGTGTGTAACATAAAATTTCACTGTTGTGATTCATATATTGAAAATTTGTTGCTAGTAGTCCTGGACTGGAGTTTTGTGTTGCTTTTTATGTGTTCCCAGACTGTAAGGAACTGCCAGCTGACATTTTCACCATTCCAGAAATAAATAATCCATTGCAAATGGGTTTATAAATGATGATTCAAGATACAGTCACCAAAACTGTTAGGGTTTAAATACCTTTAAAATCTGGTGCAACTGGAAAGCTGAAAACCTCAGTAGAAAACTAAATACCTTACTGTGAATCTAAACTTTAGATTGTTAAGTGGCTAAAATGCCTGCACTCATTTTTTTCAAAAGGGACTACCAACTATTGGAAAGTTTGCTTATAACTTCCAACATCATTCTTCAAACTTCTCTATATAGATTTTTAATGCAATTCCTCACCTCATGCTTGAGAAACGAATCTATTTCTACAAGATAAAATATGTTGTTATGCCTTTCATAGCTAAAAATGGAACTAAAGATAGTTTAGATAGGGGAGTGGGGGAGCTAATTTATAGTCAGAAACCAAGAAATACCTGAAAAGTCTGTGTTGCAAACTCTTATGTTGATTCTGCCATGCAGATCAACTTAGCAGCTGGGATGGCTTGGAGAAATGTTTAGGTGACTGATACAGAGGTATTTATAATGTATATGGTAACAATAAAAACTAAGAGAGAAAATTTAAATAACTTGCATTGTGGTCCATTTATTTCATCGCCATCTTCTGTACCACATACTGAGTAAGCATCACCAGAAGTTCTGATACTAAAAAGCCAAGATTATATTAACATATATACATGGTCATTTTGGGCTTTTCAAACCTAAAAATTTAATATGCAGGTACTCATTATTTATTCTAATAAGAAAGGCACTCAGAGAGCATAATTATCCAATGAAGGTGGAAATATAGTACAACTCTCTGTGGATTGCATTCTCAGTACTAGTGAGACATATAGTTAGTGAATGTTAAATGCAATGAAACAAATATATAAAGCTGAGTTAGAATACCCAGAAGCTCCTTAATCCTTTTCCTCTCTTAGCATCCTTTCCAGGTGACTCAGGAATAATTCCTTCATTTTGTTCTTCTTCCTAATTTGGCCATTAATGCAATATTTTAGTATAAAAACACTGGGGAAGTTTCTGCGTTGCAAGGTAACAAGCAAAAAGGGGAATGTGCCATGAATTCACAAAACACTCTGTAACTGCTCTCTCTGAATCAAGTGAAACTCAGTCTGTAGCTCCAGTGACTGATGTATGACTTAGATAATAATCAACACAAATATTTTAAATTTTGCTATCACCATGCCATGGTTTTCATAAATCAGTTATTTTTCAAGACAAAGAGGTTTAAAATTATCTATTAGCTATATCCCTCAAGAGAATATTTGTTGCATATATTGGCAGAAAAATAAAGACCCACACAGAAGCTTAGAAGGCACCACATTTAAGTTGGCAAAGGAATATTTGAATTTGAAATCTAATGAAATTTCTGGTGTTTATCTTTAGGTCACACCTGGGAAGAATATTTTATGTCTTTTCATATGTTTGGAAACATATGAAATCCCCCCAGAAGAGGCAACAGTTTCTAAATGGTTTGCAGCTATTCAGGGCAGAACACAAATCCAGCCGTGAGGAGTTTCAGCGGGATGCTGAGTGGACGAGACACAGGATGGAGATGAAATCTAGTGCCAGTAAACACAAATTAATGCTTGTGGACAAAACTGCCCTATTTGCTTTGATAGGCTTCAAATTAGCCACTACCAGTCAGGAAAATTATCTCAGTCAGAGGTGATAAATTCTATGAAAACATGAACTCAATATTCAGCTACCAGCAAGGGAAAAAAAAACCCTAAATCAAATAAATAGGGAAGGTAGGCAGGAAATAATGGAGCACTGAATATAAACAGCAAAATGCCTCACTTGAGGTCTTTGCTGCACCTGTATCTTTGAGGCTGATGGCACTGCTGTTCACCCTCCTGTGCTGATTTTGGCTGGGGCAGAGTTAATTTTCTTCCCAGTGGCTGTTGTGGGGTGGAATAAACAGAATGAACACAGGGGTGATAATACAGAGATGGTTTTGTTGTTGCTGAGGAGGGGTTGCATGGAGCCAAAGCCTTTTCTACTTTTCATATTGCCACACTGGGGAAGGTGCATGGGAGTTTGAGAGGGGACACAGCCAGGACAGGTGACCCAAACTGACCCAAGGGACATTCCAGACCACAAGGCATCATGCTCAGGATAGAAAGCTGGGAGGAGAAGAAGAAGGAAATTTTGAATGGTTGGAGTGATGACATTTGTCTTCCCAGGTAGCCAGTTATGCCCAACAGGGCCCAGCTCTCCTCTCCCCCTTCAGGGGATGCTGAATACCTGCCTGCCCTTGAGAAGGAGTGAATTAGTTCCTTGTTTTGATTTGCTTGTATGGGTGGCTTTTATTTTCCCTATTAAACTGTGTTTATCTCAACCAATGTGTTTTCCAGCTTCCACTCTTCCAGTTCTCGCCCTGATCCCACTTGGGGGGAGTGGGTGGGTGGCTCTGTGGGGCTTGGCTGCTGTCTGGGCTGAAACCATGACCTCTCCTCATTGGGAAAAACAAAATGGGCCGGGAAAGTAAGAAAGGATGAAGATAAATATATGGAATGACTTCACTACACCAGTGGGATTAAGTAGACCATTACATTAAATGGAGAGAATTATGAATCAACAGGGACTGTTCTGTTAGCACAGAAGACAGAGCAGTGAGAATGCTGTTAGTCTGAGGGCACAGTAGCAATCCCTGATCACATATTTTCATGATTTTGCTTGTTTGACTTTGCTTTTCCCTCAGTTTCTGTTCATCTTCACTGGTATATTTTCCCCCTTTCACTATCCCCTTTCATGAGAGCAAAGTCTATTTGGACAAGCCATAAAAGAGAAGATGTAGAGGATTCAAAATGGAAAAGATGTTCACATGGATACATAGGAGGGTCATTTCTCACTAGAGAGGAAGGGGAGAGACTCCCCTGGCTGGTGCTGGTCTGCATAAGGTGATAAAATACACATGTGCTGTATGTGCACAGGCTTTGTAAGCTGTAAGCATGGACCTATTAAAAAACAGAAGTTTTTAAGCAGATGCAAATGGGTTACACATGAGGAGGCAGTCAGCCTACAGTGGGTAGAAAAGGCAGAAAAGACCTGGTGAATCCTGGGGGAAACAGATGAACCAAGAAGGCAAAAAGTCTGGAAGAATTCTGGAGTAAGAAGTTTAAAGGGAGAAAGTAGTTACTAGACAGTGTTAAAATATCTGCCTGTTAAACATAGGAGAGGAAGGAATGATGAGTCAGCGTGGTAAATTGAGGAGATGTGAGGATGCAGGTTAGTGGGAAAGAGTGGTAAGGATGACAGAGTAATAAGGAAGCTATTGATTCTTCCTTTTCCTGCCTGTCCTCTTCCTTCTTCTTTGGCATGTTAGATGATGGCAGTGTTCACACAATCAGCTGAAGGCTCAGGGGTCTGTGTGGTATTGACAGAAACAAACAAGGTTTTTCCAGGAGCCACATTACACAGTCCTTCCTGGGCAGCAGGAAGGATTCTCACAAAGTACTTGGTCCTCTCAGGAATAAAACAAAGCAATTTTCCTCCTTGCTGCTCTCTTTTGGTCAGGTAGATAGACCTTCTGTTCAACCTCATGCTTTTAAGGCTTTGAAATTTGGTTAGCAAAGAGTTTGAAATGCATCAGTGACTTCAGGACACTGAATAAGAGCTAGTTTGGTAAAATTAATCTGATACAAATAAAAGACAAATCCTTTTCTAGACCTGCATTTGGTCTTTATGTTCATCATAGCTGGAGATCACCCTTAAAATCAGCTAAAACTGTGATTCATTACAGTGGAAACTAAATAATGGATGTAACCCAAAACTGGTTACAAATAACCCAGTCAATGTTGCACAAGTTTTCCAATCTCCACACAGTATTCAGGGATGAGTATTTTCACATGACACGACAAGATGGCAAGTTGTCCAAGTGTACTCTCTTGAATTATTTTGTTTTACAGAGAAAAAAAGGATATCAAGAGTTGCTATTATTATTTCTGAGCGTAATTGCAGGCTGTGACTTTGGGTATGCTTTATTTATTTTTTAAGGCATGGCCTTATCAAAAGTGCAATTCAGAATTGATGGCATAGAAGAATAGTGCAATCATGCAACAGTATAGTTTTGTTCAAAAGAAACTCTTCTCTTAAGCTTAAACCCCCCTCTCTCAAAAACTAGTATTGAACTCTCACACTCCTACTCAAGAAAAGCAGTCAGCATTTTTCTCCATATATTGCAAATTACTTTAAAAATCTCTCCTTTCTTATTCTCTTTTTCTCTATACTGTCAATCATAAAATGAAATGTACCAGAATCACCTTAAAAAATAAAATCAACCCCCAAAAAAACCTATGGAACTTAACCCTGACTTTTCTTAACTCTTATGCCAGTGTAAAACGAATGTGAGTTTGGTAGCAGGATTCTTGATACACATTCTCTGAAAAATAGTACAAAACCTGTAAGGTGTTAAAGTATTTTCCAGATGTTTAAAAGTAACCTTGAACCATTCATAATGGAGGGAAAAGCTGAAGGTAGGCTTTTAAATATACTTTATGATAGAGCTTAGTGAAATGTGAATCATTCTTTAAAATCAATATTTCTATTGAACTACTCTTCAAAAAAAAATTAGCATTTTGGCAATTATTGATTTAGAATGGTCTGTTTTCAGGTTAACTATATATGTTAGTAGCTGGGATGATTGAGAAATTTAAAAATTAAAAGCAAATAACCTAAAAAAGAGAATATTTACCATTTGAGTTCATTGAAATATATGAGACTAATGATAATTTGGAAAAAATATTACCTTTCCCTCGTATCAGCAACTGTTTAGTAAGTCAAGAATATTTCATATAGTCCATAAACCTAACAATGGACAAGAATTTTTCATAGATTATGCGGTATTGCTTTAAGAAAAGGTTTAAACTCGAAAGTTCTATCAAAATTTTCCCTGAGGAGGTCTTTGGAAACATGTTATTATTATTATCCTATTTTACTAGTTGCATTAGCACGTTTCATTGATAACCCTCTTGACTGTTATTTTCCATTGGTTTATGCCAGAATTTGATTTCATAAAATAGATTTTTAATAGGGAATTTTTATTTAATAGAATAAAGGCAGTTAACAAATATAATTTGTTCATAATTCTGTGTATTACATGAAATCTAGATTACTAAAAAAAGTTATGGATAGTGTTTTATAAGTGTGAATATATCTCCAGCAAGCTAAGAGCGTAATATCTTCTTTAGACCTGGTTTTGTATGTGTTTTCACATTCAAGGTGGTCACCTACAATGCACAAGGAACAAAAGGTATTTATTTCAAGACTGTGGGAAGTAGGCAGGTCTTCTCTGGTTTTGTGTTTAAACACCTGTAAAGTTCAGAAATATGCAGGTATGCATGTGCAATTCACCTAGGATTACTGAACAAGCCAAAAATGCTACAATTTTATATTATTTATGAGCCACAATCAGCAGTAAGAATTAGTGCTGATTTAACACTTGTGTCTGTTTTGTAGTTTAAACTAGGGCTGGCTTTCAGGTGTATTGTTCTCTCAGTCAATGCTTTGGGGAAGTGATTTAGTATTTTCAGCTCTAGGACTGGGAATGGAGAAAAATTATTCTGGGTGAGAAGGGAGAAGATGCTGCAGAAGACTTGGGTCTTGACTTCAATCTAGAGCTAAGAGACTTAGAATTACAGAGGCTGGACAAATTTCTTTGTACTGTTAGTAAATATCAGTGAAAACTACTGGCAAAACACAGACTTCATTCTCCTCTAGTTCTGATACCTCTGGATGTTACCTGTGGAACTGGTACCTGAGGAACCTGCTCCTGCAGATTCCCAGGATTGTTCAAAGTCAAATATGCCTAGGACTCCACTCACGATCCATCAGGACATGCTGGAATTTGCATGGTAGGTCCTCTGGGTTTGATTGGACTTTTTGTCTCCAATTTTATTTTCTCTTATTTGCAGAAAATTTAGGAAAAAAAAAAAAAAAACAAACTAAAAAGAAGTATGTGTTTCTGTGTTTAAGGTTCTGCAATAATATTTGTTAAAAGGAAGCATAAATTAAATCTGGAAAGGATTCATTATGCTACTATTTTTAAAAGTAATTTGTTATGTAATGCTTTTTTTAAAGACAGAGCCTTTTATATTGCTTAAAAAGGTATGATGAACTTTGCATTTCATTAGTCACCCTGGCTACATCAGTTTATATATAGGTTTTCAAAAGAGGCTAAACTGAAATGTTAATATAAATGTTATGAAAAAGCTAAGCTTTTCAGCAAACATTTTTCTGTCATTTTGATAAGCTGAATTTTCTAATTATGTGTTGCTCTTAAACAAGCTAACTTTTCCCTTAATCTTTTAATAAGGATCTCACTTTATAGTCTAATCTGAAAGAAATTTCACCTGAATAATTACAAGAGAATTTTCTATCAGCTAAAAGAGAGAGTGGTTGACTGTGCTGTCCTTTTAAACCTAGATACAGATCTATAAACAGTTCCAGTCTGAAGGCACAGTCCTTTTTTGTCTGCAATGTTTGCCCTTCATTTGATATTGTACTAGTGCACCACATCCTGGTTTGGGGTGGAAACAGGTCAGATAATGTCCAATGAAATCAGAAATTTTAGCTTCTGCAATGGTCTGATTAGCATGCTCATAGAAAAGCCTGAACCAATTTTCAGCAACTCTCTTTTTCCTTGCAGTCACCATGTCCTGATGTAAGTGATGAAAACACAGCATTAGAATAATTAATGCCCACTTTCTTACCAGAAAGGTGAACAAGCTTTCAAATCTGGAGGAACTATAGATTTCTTTCCCAGTTCATGAATGTGACTGACCATGTCTAATTTGGAAGGTAGAAAAACAGTGGACAGGTATGAAAAGTTGCACCACTTTTTCCCCCTTCTAGTCTTATACATTTCCTCTAAAGCTTTTCACATTTATGTACTTTTAAAATAGGGTCTCAAAAGACTAATCAGCTGAAACCTGTCCTAAAATCAAACATATTTACTTAATCTTTGATACTTTGACACTAGTTGGAATAGTTAGAGACCTAATGATGCTTTATTTGGTTTTATCATCTTAAAAATCAGATATATTGGCGGTGGATAAGCATTTTGCAACAGTTCAAAATACATCAGAACACCAAGGTAATAGGTGGCTGGAATTCCAGAAGGCTGGAAAAGGGACTTTTAAGATCATCAAGTCCAACCAACCGCTGTCATTTCCACCACTAAAGCATTTCCCCTAGTTCCACATCTACACAATTTCTGAATATTTCCAAGGATAGTGATTCCACTATTATTTCCTTTGGCACTAATGCTTGACCCATGTTTCAGTGAAGAAATTTTCCCTAATACTCTCTCCATCTGACTTGTGATGGTGTTCACAGGGGTCTCAGGTTGAGGGAAGAGATGAGGATCTGACTCAATGTTTCAGAAGGCTGATTTATTATTTTATGATATATATTACATTAAAATTATACTAAAATAATAGAAGAAAGATTTCCTCAGAAGGCTAGCTAAGAATAGAATGGTAAAGAATGATAACAAAGGTTTGTAGCTCTGGCTCTTTGTCCAAGTCAGCTGGGCTGTGATTGGCCATTAATTAGAAACAACAAACATGGGCCAATCCCAGATGCACCTGTTGCATTCCACAGCAGCAGATAATCAGTGTTTACATTTTGTTCCTGAGGTCTCTCAGCTTCTCAGGAGGAAAAATCCTAAGGAAAGGATTTTTCATAAAAAATGTCTGCGACATAACGGTCTTCTGGCAACTTTAAGCCATTTCCTCTTGTACAGTCTCTTGTACCTTGGGAGCAGAGCTCAACCCTCACCCTACTGCAATCTCCTTTCAGGAGTTGTGATAAGAGAGTGATAAGGTCCCTCCTAAGCCTGTTTTTCTCCTGCTGAGTTACCCCAGCTCCCTCAGCTGCTCCTCACCAGCCTTGTGCTCCAGACCCTTCCCCAGCTACACTGCCATTCTCTGGACACACTCCAGCCCCTCAATGTCCTTTTTATCTTGAGGGGCCGAGAGCTGGACACAGGATTCATGGTGTGGCCTTCCCTGTGTCCATTACAGGGGACAATCCCTGCCCTGGTCCTGCTGTCACACCATTGCTGGCACAGGCCAGGTGCTACTGGCCCTCTTGGTCACCTGGGCACAGCCTGGATCCTGTTCAGCTGCTGTTGACTAAAGTCCCCAGGACTTTTCCTTCTTGGCAGCTTTCCAGCCACTCTGGAAAGTGCAGGGGGGATCCAAGTGCAGAACCCAGCCCTTGGCCTTGTTGGCCAACCTCAGCCCATTGATCTCAGCCCATTGATCCAGCCTTTCCACATCCCCCTTCAGAGCCTTCCCACCCTGCAGCAGATCAACACTCACACCCAACTTAGTGTCATCTGCAATTGACTGGAGATGCTCTTGATCCCATCATTCAAGTTGTTGATAAAAATATTAAACTTTTTTGTCCCAATATTGAGCTCTGGGGAATCTCACTTGTGACCAGCAGCCAACTGGATTTATCTCTGTTCACCACCACCCCTCTCTGGGCCTGGCCATCCAGACAGATGTTTTATCCAGAGAAGAGTGCATCTGTCCAAGCCGTGAGCATCCAGTTTCTCCAGGAGAATGCTGTGGGAAATGGTGCCAAGGGCTTTACTACAGCCCAGACAGATATCCACAGCCTTTTCCCCATCCATCCTTAGTCACTTTGTCAAAGTAGATCAGGTTAGTCAAACAGAACTTATCTGTGTTCTGTCAGCTCAGGATGGTTTTAAATTGTAACTGAAGATGTGCTAGAATAATTGGAAAATACAAATTTGCTGGATGTTTAGTTCCAGTATGCTTGAAGTTTGGCCATATCTTACATTTAAGTGTGTGTAGAAATTAAGATGCTTTTAAAGTCTGTAAATCTGTGGTTCACTTATCTAGCTGTAGTTCACAGTGGCTTTTCTCTGCAAACCCTGAAGACCAAAAACTTTTTGAAGTATTAGTATAACATCTTCAGTGTATGTTACTTCATCTATATCAATTACTAGTGCATGTAGTGATTAGTAAATAATCTATATCAATTACTAATGCACTAGGGATTAGTAAATAATAATTATGTCATGTATAACATAAGTGAAGGATGAGTAGAAACATGATAATAAGAACATCCTGTTCTATATTTCTTATTTTAAAAAATGAGAATATCTGAGCTAAGATCATAGATACATAATTGGTATATTGTCCTTTTTACTTATTAATGGTAAGTATGGTTAATACTAATGGTTAATGCTAATGGTAATACTAATGGTTAATACTAATATTATTCTTGACATGGACCTTTTGGTGGGGGAGAGATCAGATTATACTGTGTATTCCACATTTTTGAGATGAGACCTGCTTAAATTTTAATTATGATTGGATAAACTACGCTACAATTTTTTAAGAAAAAGGTACATCTTGGACAGCTGCAGCAGCTCGGACAGATCCAGAAACAGCTGCCTTGCTGCTCCCTGTGAGGCAGTAACTCCTGATCCTGTTGACTTCAGGCTGTCTTGTGCTGCAGTGAGTAACTTCATCTTGTTTGAAACAGTGACTCCCAGGTCAACAGCACTGCTTGAAGCAGCTCCATTGGGGCTGGGAGCAGCAGCAAGGCCAGGAGCAGCTGTCTGACCAGGGCTTTCTTCTCTCTCGCACAGCCTCTCTTGGCTCCCCTGAGTTCAATACTCTGCAGGAGCTCTTGCCCTGTCAGATGGGTCAGTCTAATGTGTCCTTTTCTCACAAATCAAAATCTCCCATTATATAACTGGAGAGAGCCACAAACCCCTTACAAAAATACCTTACTTCAGTGGTGCTGGTGGTGGTGGCTTTTGCACTCTTAATGACTCATGGACTTAGTGGGAGTTTGGGAATCATGGCTCACACACAGTCAGGGCCACAAGCTGTCACTGCATAGGAGTGGAATTTGCCCATGAGTGAAACAGCAAATTCCAACTCTGTAGTTGATGAGTAATGCATTTCCTATAGGCTAAGTTCAAATTTCCACAAGGGTCTAATGCTATATCATTTTAGCTTTCTTTTGTCTCAAGCACAAAGCAGTGTGTTTGAATTTTCAGCTGTTATATCAATAGGCATGCCATTAATAAACGTGTGAAAACTGGAAAGGTTCCAGGAAACTTTCAACACTAAGGAGTATCAAAAAAGGTGTGAAGTCACAAGTGTCACCAGACTAAAATTACCATTGACAAAACAAGAAAGAAATTGTATAAGAGGTGATGTTGTCCAACCCTTCTAAAAGCTCCTTACTGGAATATAACATATCCTTATAAGGAAGACTGGCATTCCTGACTGAATCCTATTGAAAGGCTAACTGTGGTAGAAAATTTTCCACAAGTTCATTCTTATGAAACAAAAATGAGCTATGGGAAATAACTTTTCCCCTTCTAGTATTTTTATCTGTTTGCTGCGCTGTGTGTTCCTCCTACCCACAACAAAACTCTCACTGTTGGCTATAAGCAAGTAACTCTCTTAGCAAAGCTCAAATCTGTAGGTGTCTTGCCTTGGTGGGAAGAAATTCCAAGAACATAATGTCCTGTTGTATGTTTTTCAAGCATTTTTGACATTTAACCAAGAGTTGAGAATTGTTACTGTTCTGTGTCACAGAGAATGAATGCTCCCTTTTCATCCAAATTTTATAGTGAGCAGCACTACTGTCATTTAAAGCTCATTGGGAAGCTTTACACAGTTCTTTATATATATTTATAAAAAACTGGTCAGGCAGGAATTGTGCCCAGTGTCATTATATATGAAAGATCATACATGTGATATATGTAAGCACAGCTTCTGACTGAAAATAAAACCAAAACCAAAGTAAGCAAATATAAACCTCCCAAAACTCCAACCAACCAACAATAATAAAAAGCCCCAACCCAAATCTCTTACCAGTCAAAACAAAATGTTACTTGATTTTTCTTTGCTATGTGCACATAATTAGCATAAATTTCTCAATTGTATCCAAGAGATGTAGACCGAGGAGGAAAAAGTTGTCAGAGTATGCAGGATTGGGATTAGGAAAGCCAAAAATCATCTAGTGTTGAATGTGAAAGGAATAAGAGCTCCCACAGGCACATCAGACATGACTTTGTGTTCTGTGATTCTGAGACTCATTGTATTGCAATGTTCTCATACCAAGATGAACACTGTTCATCCATAAAATATACTTGAAATAGCAGCACACAAGGTTGTAAAGCACAATTTCCCTCACCTATGGCTTGATTTGTGAAAGTAAAGTATCTCAGAAACTCTGGGAGATTAACAGATTTGCAGGATAAATATTAACTGTCCCAGTGTTTCTGTCATTGTTACAATATTTCCAGGTATATAGAGTTTACCCCTTCCAGGTCCATTTCTAGTGTGGCTTTCTGGCTTTAATTGTAATATTTTAGAAATTAGAAAGTTAAATCTTTTCACACTCTAAAGAAAATTTTTGCTGCATAGTCCTTATTAGTGAGTTTGTAGAATGATGAAGATAATGGAGGATTTTTCCTACTCAGAGCAATGCCTTGGTTTTTATTTCTTCACTCCTTGCAATGGCAGCCCTAGTGTAAGGAGGGACGGTGTTCTGGGACCAGTGAGGTAACAGAGCAGTGAAATTGAACAAATCATATTTTCCATTAACATAATGATATTTAACATGTTGCTTAGGAACATAACCAGTTTCAATCATCTCTCTCATGTCCACTTTGTATATGGTGATTTTCAGTAGTATGAGTTATTTTGACACGTTGTTTGGAGTTTTTAGAGTTTATTAAGACAGTTCCTTATTACATTTCACAAAAGAATTTGTTTTCTTTTATAAACTTTTTAAAAGGAAATTCTACCTGAAAATGCACTTGACAATAATGTTTTCAGGCTGAATTAAGATGAGCACATTTTTGTAATTTTTTATTTCACTGATAATGGGCTGTTTAGTCACCAGATAATGGGACTTTTCATAGATGATGAGAACTCATTATCCCAGTCTTCTAATAGAAATGCATCTTATCACAGGTGCATGACTGCTATTCTTGATTTGATTTGAAATCATGTCTGAAAAAATATGGTATCTTTATTGTCCATGGGGCTGCTTGTTAATAGATAATAAGTCCAGATCATTCACTGTGAACTCCAGATGTGTCCTGTTTGTCCTCTACTGAGAACATAACTTCTAATTGTCTGAAACACAAGTTTAAATATCTAATAATAATGATGAAGAAGTCATATCATATTCCTTACTCATCTCCATATTATTGTCAGATCAGAAGAAGACATTTTGTTGGAGTTTTATCTAAATGAGGGTATTCTTAATTACCCATGGCTTTTAAGCTTTTTGCTTCTGACTCCAGAAGCACAAGACAGAAAGATGTATTAGAAACTTTAATTTGTTGATGAAAGGACTGGAAGTCATGCTAATTTCTGAAGAGGCCTTGTATCATGTGAATAGAGTGAAAGAAAAAAAGAAAAGAAAAAAAATCTGTCCTCATAAGATAGATCTGCTCTTCCTGAACAAATGCAGTTGTTTTGGCAAAGAAAACAGAATGAAGGTCAAAATGAAATTGCATATTTTCAGGATGGCTGTAGATACAAGTTGAGTTTATTTGGTACTGCCCTCCTGGTAATGCTCAACTGTTGACATTCTGGACTGTAAAGAGTTCCTTGATAACTTTTTATATTTCCTGACTTTATGGTGCTGTGGGAAGTAACAGCTGAGATCAGGGGAAAAAAATAGCAATATTCTAAGTATATTTATTCCAGTGAGTGCACAGTGTAGTATCTACAATCTTATTCCTGTTCATGATATTTCCAAAAACCTCAGGAAGATATTTTTTTAGAGGCAGCCTTCATTCCTTTTAGTTTGCTTAGAGTTTCACCAACCTGAATTTAAATCAAAACCTCTTCCTTTACAAAGAATGACAAGCATATTGTTGTTGCACATGTTGACTATTTCCACTGCCTTTAACTTTCACTTGCTTCATCTCTCCTGAGTATTGAATTGGAAAATATTTCTGGGGCTCCATGCTTAAAATCAAGCTCTTCAATTTTAATACATTTGATAAATAACAGCTAGTAGATATCTATGAAAAACAAACAAAACTTTTTAAGGGACCTATGATATTTTACTTAAGTGAGTATACATACATTAGATATTTATTTATTTATTTATTTATTTATTTATTTATAACCTATGATATTTTAGTTAACTGAGTATATATACATTTAAGAAGCTTATCGAGATTTATAACCCAGAAAAACCCTTAGTTTGGAGCATCCTTTTATCTTGTTTAAGTGATGCCTTGAAGTCTTTTCTTTGCTCCTATTTCTTAGTAGGCTTGATTTTCTTCTTTTTTTTAAATTTTAACTTTTCCAAGAGGAAAGAGTAGCCTTATATTTTCTTTAGTAGACCTAAATAGTTTATATAGATTTTCACTGCTTTCTATTCTGTCACAATAAAAGAGGTACTTTTAGTAATATTTTAATGCTATTGGTCTTTATTTAAATATTTTGCCATATCCTTTTAGTCTAAAGTGATAAAAGATAAATATTGTTACACAAGGAATAAGAGATCCGTGTTATAAGGTCATGTTTGGAGAGAAATTTGGCAAGACAATCTATCCCGAAACTTGTGAGGATCCTCCTTATACCTTTTTGTACTTGCCCTTTCTCATCCTCACCCTTTTTCCTACTCCAGCCTCTGTGTAGATCATTTTACACTGATTTTAGTTTTAGAATGACTGAATTTAGACTGTAGTTTGATTTTTCTGTGTGCTATGGCTACGGTGTGCTATAGAGTGAATCTGGCCAATTAACTTTAATTTTTATATGAAACCTTTTATTGATAGCTTTCCCAGGGATTCTACAAGTAACATAAAACACTAGTTCATTACAAATGGAAATTGGAAGTCTTAGTGAGAAGGGATGCAGAAGGGACACACATCACTGGGTCTATGATGTGCCCTGCCACCCTGAATTTTGCAGTTACAGGTTACTGGGGCACTATTGGAAATTCTCTTAAATCATACCAGGGCCCACAAGGCTCAGCTTCTTGTTAGCAGATACTCTATAAACAAATCTCTCATGAAAAACCCAAAAGTTTTCTTTGCCCCAGGAAACTTCTATGTTCAAATATACATTTTGCTGTTCCTTGTACTTAAAAAAAGATGGCCTTGGCAATATGCAGCTTAGGTTAACAAGCACTTTCCCATCTTTCATGTCCAGAGAAAAGTCACCTTTTTGCTACATTGGATAACAGATCAGTTTTCTGGGCCAGTCATGCCATCAAGAGGACATTTTCTTGCTCATGATCCTTGCACTAGTTAGTGGTTTCTTTGTCTACAGGTATGTCTAAAAGATAGGATTTCACAAACCTTATATGCCAATAGAATTTAATGTAATTTATTCCATGGGTGGGAATCCATCTACTTTCACTCAACTCAATTTTGAACTCCTTAGAGATTTAAGCTTTTTCTGCAATCTTTGCAAGCTCCTCATCATCTTTTTGGAACACAAATCTGTGGTGTTGATTTGATGGTAATATAAAGAATTACTGCCTTTTTTCTGCATAAAGTATGGTTTAATCCATTGAGACTCTAAAGCATTTTTAACAAATTGAGAAGACATTGATACCTTTCTATTAAAAAGTGCAATTCTCTATGCTGGCAAAATATGACTTAGTAAAGAGGACTCAGAGTTTAATGAAGCATAAAGGAGCTGGTTATTTGGGTAAGCAAAATTAGCGTTCACTTAATGTAACAACAGAAAAATTCAAACTGTGCACCTCTGTAATTTAAGTGGTATTTCACTTCTGTAGGTATCGTCTCAGGTATCTTCTGTTGTGTTTATTTTCCTCAGGGTTATAAAATTTCAGAATACCCCAAGGAAATAGGAATTCCTAATGTAAAACTAAAAAACAACAAAAGCTTTTTGTGGGGTATTTGCTAGCGGTGTTTGACAAGGGAAATGATTTTCCTCTTGTACTTGGTACTGGTGAAACCACATTTTTAATCATGTGTCCTGTTTTGAGCCCCTCACTGCAAGAAGGAC
>JAHXMQ010012338.1:6656284-6692862 GCA_020466415.1 Ammodramus savannarum pratensis | reverse complement strand
AGGCACTTTCCTAGCAGTCCTGTCCTGTTTGTGATTTGTACATAACCCCCAGCCAGTGATGAGGGGCATGTCCACAGAAGGGCAACAGAGGTAGAGTAGGGTCTGGAGCACAAGGCTGGTGAGGAGCAGCTGGCATTGTTTAGCCTGGAGAAAAGGAGGCTCAGGAGGGACCTTATCTCTCTCTATAAGTCTCTGAAAGGAGGCTGTAGCCAGATGGGGGTCAGTCCCCTTGGCAACAACAACAGGACAAGAGGAAACAGCCTCATGTTGTTCCAGGAGAGATTCAGATTGCATATCAGGAAGAATTTGTTCATGGAAAGGGTTGTCAAGCACTGGAATGAGCTGCCCAGGCAGGTGGTGGAGTCACCATCCCTGGAGGTGTTCAAGAAATGACTGAATGTGGCACTCAATATCATGGTCCATTTAGCAAGGTGATGAACAGTCAAAGGTTGGTCTTGATTTTGGAGGTCTTTTCCAACCTTAATGATTCTGTGATTCTGTATAAAAGCTAAATGTCAGTATGTTAGCAGGAACAGGAAGGATGCAGGCACAAGCACGGATGAAATACCAAGAATAAATTCATTTTCATTGCCTTGCCAAGCGGGTCTTCCCTGAAGCAGTAGCAGGGCAGTGCACACAAGTGTGAGCCCGCTCACACAGACACCACAGAGCTCTTGCTGGAGGAACTCCAGCCCGTGCTGGAGGATGAGTGAACCTGCTGTTTCCACCTGTGCATCAGGGGTTCCTGCAGGTGTGATTTACCACTCTGCTTTGATCTTTCCCACAGCAGGGCAGAAATCTCAAGCATGTTCCATGGGGTGCCTCCAAGTCTATCACATGTTATCTAAGCAGAGATTTTGTTCTTGTTGCACAGACAAGGACAAATAAAAATTTGTATTATCTGTGTATTTCTCAAAACCCTGTCTGCAAGTCACTCAAGGATGTTTACAATCCTTTTCACCAATATTCCATTATTTTTCCCCTCAGCTTGTGACAAGCACTGTATCATGTAATATAGAACACATAAAAATGGTGTGTTTTTTGCTATTAGTGGAAGATCTAAAGCACCCATAACTTTCCCTGAGCACCTGCATTTGCCTGATCACCTTGCACAGTGCCAGAGGCATGTCATAAAGGTTGAGAAATAATAACTTTAAGTTAACTAGAATGTGTGTCTCTAGGAGACAAAAAGAAACTGAAGAAGATTTAGGGAAATGCATTTTGTACTTTGCTATCGGCATCGTGCTGTTTTACATCAACATATACATTCAGCACTTTCTCCATTTAATTACAAACCTACCTCATAATGTTCTTTCAATTCAGTGGCAAAGCTTTAAAAAAAAGGATTAAAACTTCAACTTTGAAGTCTGTTGATTTTGTTTCCTCTGCTATTTGATCTAAAAATATATTAAATCTCCATAAATTACTTCAAGTTTTTTAAAATAATGACTTTTTACTATGCAAAAATGTATTAAAATCAGTGAGATTTCATCATGCTTCTGAACTTTAGCCAGAGAGGTAATAGGTAAATTCAAGGTCTTGTATTCCCTCCATGTAGCTAGATATGAAAATATTTTAATGACATCATTATATAATTTCAATTAATTAATTAAAAATTTAAACAATACTGCAATTTTCTATTTTCTCTCTTTTTTTTTCTTGAATTCTATGAAAAGAAAACAAACACAAGTTTTTAAAACAAATAAATTAATTCTTCAAACATTTAAACTGTCATTCTTTTTGATTGGACTCCTAATTTCTGTCCTGCTTTCTATATATCTTTGAGGTCAACCAGAAAGGTTGTGGAGTCTTCATGCTTGGAGACATTCATTCTGGGAAATTGGCTCCAGGTGACTGTTCTTGACCAGATTGTTGTGCCATGTGATCCCCAGCACTCCCTTCTAAACCTTACCACTCTGTGATGGTTCACTGTTACAGCACTTGGAGTCATAAGGACTATATATGCTTCTATTCCTTTGACATTTCCAAACCATTTCATCTGTCTTTTCCATAACAGAAATTTAGCAATGGATATGCTCCTGCTTCTTTTATATATGTTCAGTTTTACTACCTGTTCTACACATTTTTTGGTTTTTATAGATATTTAGTACAAAGCAGGAAGGTTTGTCTGAAGAATTTCAAAACTTATGTAACTTGTTCATAAAAGATAATCTACTGAATCTATCTTCTTTCTGCCTTTGGATTATTTCCCATCATTATGGTGTTCTGTAGATTAAAAAATGCTGAGTGTTTATTTACAGAAGATTGGTTTTGCTTGAGAGTGGAAAAAATATGCTGGTTTAACATTGACTTGCTTTCTTGCTGCATACGTGCA
The DNA here is from genome assembly GCA_020466415.1 of Ammodramus savannarum pratensis. Lineage (NCBI taxonomy): Eukaryota > Metazoa > Chordata > Aves > Passeriformes > Passerellidae > Ammodramus > Ammodramus savannarum. Next base: position 6,690,527 of record JAHXMQ010012338.1, on the reverse strand, counting down.
GGTGGAAAGGAGGTTGTAGTTCCACACTGCCCAAATCCTTAATACAATATTTATTTTTATTGGCATGATACTAAATAATTTTTTCCACAAGGCAAACCTGCTTTGTCTTCAAAGGTATTTGGTTATGTGATCTCCCTGTCTTTATCTCTGCCCACATCCCACTGAGGGATGAAGTGAGTGACTGGCTGAGTGGATATTTACCTGGAGCCAAGGTTAACCCACCAGAGTAATTTACTTCATTCATGTTCCACAGCAAACCATTCTCCTCTGTGCACTTTCTGCAAGAATAACAAGATTTTTCAGAATCATACAGGTTGATAATGATTAGCATTTTGCACTTCAATATATCTTCCTAGGACTCTTCAAAACATGTTCAGTATGTCCTTTACTCACACCTGTACATTCTTTTCATACCTTCTTTTCCTCTTAGATTTCCTTTGGTGAAATATCAATCTACTATGAATATTTCCTGCAAGTGACATTATTGTTCTGCTGAGCTGCTCAATACATTTTGGCTCATCTTCCTTCTGTGGCACTGTAACAATTAATGTTGATATGTTTTTGTTTTCAAGGCATTATTGCAGATGCTTGGTCATTTCTTTCAGTCAGTCTTTCTCCATTCAGATTCTGCCTGATATTCTGCCTTGGCCATGAAGTTTCCTACAGAGTTTTTTGTTTCCTATTTAGTGAAAGGTCACAGCTAATTAGTGAAACTTTGGGCAATTCTAAGAGTACTTAAGTTTAACCCTAAGTTTTGTTCTGTCCAGACTGTCCAGGAAATGTTCTTATCATTTTTTCAGCTTATCCTCATCAATTTTTAGCATAAGTCTTCCTTAATCCCCTCACACAAAGATTACTAGACTGTGCTTCTTAAAAGGTTTTTGAGGATTTGGTAGACAGCTTTAAAATTGATTTTTTACTTTCCTCCTTTTTTTATATCTACTTTCTTGACTTAATTGCTGATACATATTCCTCGTGCATGTCTTCATTTTGTAATCAGGTCTTTCATATTCTTAACATTATGACATGCATTATTTCTGTTGAAAGAATGCAAAGACTGTTGTAAGAAAATTTAGGACCAAACCAAGGCACCATTTTCCTAACAGTAAATGTTTTCAGGAAAATTAAGTAGAGAGATCTTCACTCCAGTATTGTAATTCAGCCGTCAACAATTTGGGAATTCAGGTGATCCAACTGTCACAATTATAATAGCTACTGGAAGACTTAAATACACAAATTCACCTAAATCTGCTCTGAACATACATACTCCTTTGTTCTCCATCAGATCTGGTGGTTGTGTTTTCTGCAGTTGAATTCTACCTTGCATCAGAAAGGTGTTCAGAGGCTGCCAAGTGGTTTCAGTGGCTGTTTCAGAGAAACAGCCCTTCCCTCCCTACTCATATTCCTGCCCTGGCTATGTTGGAGGTGGCCTTCCAGCCTTGTGGCTGTAGTATCTGTATTTCCTGGATTTGGGTTGTTATCTTGCCTTTGCCTGGTGCTTGCTGGACCCACAGGTGTCCCTGCTAGCCTGGCTCTGGTGCTGTGGGAGCACTGCCACCATGGTTGCCATTTTTACCTTCCTTCAAGGATCCAAATTTACCTTCCTTCAAGGAGCACCCTGCTCTTGCCTCCTCTGAGAGAGTGTGCAATTATAATTCAATACAATGGTGTGCATTATCTCATATTTATTGCCATGGAATATTTCTTTCCAAGTCATTTGGGAGGGGGATGCTCTGCTCATTCTAATGGCAATTAAGAGGCTGCCTCTTGCTGATCATCATTTTTGAATTGCTGTTGTAGAATAAGCTGTCAACAGGCATGTGGCAGGGTCTGGATTTGTGTACAAGGCAGGCAGCAATTTCACAGAAATCCAGCCTGCAGAAACAGTCCTCTTAGGTGCCAGGGGCAGGCTGAGTTATCAGGTTTTAACTCAATTTTAATGTGAAGTCAGCTTTTTTTCCCCATCAACCTTAGTATTCCCCATTAGGAAAACACACATAAAGACAAATATGTGCCTTTTTGGGATGGAAGAAGAGAAAGGTAGTCAGACTTAATAGATACTATTTTCTTAATTTAATAGGAATTTTAAAAGTATATGAGGCACCGCAGCAATGATAGTAAGTGATAATAAGGCCTAATGTGCAATTAAATGGGAAGAACTAGGTTATGTATCCCCATGAAACTCTTGGGAATAAAGAGAAGGAACAGTTTTAGTGTTAGATAAGAAGTGGGGGAAATTTAGTGGTATAAGGCATAAAACAGTGTAAATTCTTCAAATGGGTAAAAGGCTTTTTCTAAAGTCCATCTATCTTAAAGATGATAGCAGTGTCAGGGAGGATGGGAGAGGCAGGGAAAAGGTGGGACTTAAACTCCACAAAATAAAGGATCTTTAATTTTTAAACACCTGAACAATAGTGGCATAAAAGAGACAGAGAAGTGAACCACAATTCTGATTATGACTCTTGCAAAACCAGAACAGAAACTGCAAACTGTGTTCATTATTTTCACTTTTTAATTTGTATTGTGCTCCACTCCCCCATTTTCCCCCCTTCACCAGCTCCACATATTTTTTTTCTCCTATCTTTTTGGATAGTGACTAACTAGTGAAAGAAAGCCTTCTATCCCTGTGCCAACTGTTCCCTAGTGTCTCTTGCCCAGTCCCTCTTATTCTTTACATGACAACTACAATCTGTCTGCTTTAAAGGGTTTAACAAGCACAACCCAAGCAGCCATATTTACCCCTTTTAAAAATGTTAAATATAGATGCAGATTTTCATATTCAATACTGCATCCAAAGTAATCACAGGAGACTTAAATGGAAGCATAGATGCTTGTGTCTTAATACCAAGTACCAAAGTTTGTCTGTGATGAGTATCCCTGGAATCATAATGATAACCTGACACTGTTAGGAGAGCAAGAGAGACAGTCATTCAAAGTAATTCTCTGCTGTCAGCTCGGTACATTTCAATCATCATAAGCCCAAATGCCTCATTTCTCATACACAGAAGCAGGAGAAAATGCAGTCTGGAAGGGTTGAATGATATTGCATTAATTCTGGTAATGCAGTGGGACAAAGATAACCCTGGGAAGCTTACAGTATATGCTTCTGGCTCTTAAATTCTTTTGTTTGATGTTTAAGGAGTTAATAAGTCAAAGGTGGGAAAAAGATGTGAAAATATAAAGAGACCTTGAGATAGAATTACAAAGACAAAAAAAGAAGAAAACAATAAGTTTTAAATCTTACTCAAATATTGCTGTCATTTTCTTTGCTTCAGCAGTTTTGTTAAATGAGTAGTAAATGGCCATGCACCTTTCATGCTGTCCAGAAAAAATGGTAATAGTGGAGAAGTTGTTCTAGAGCAGGCTGTAAGATTGCACCCCCTGTATTTTGAAAAAATTGATCAAGAAATTTTATTAGCACTCCTCTGGTAGGTAGATGTTTCTCCTATCACTAGTGTTTCAAACTGTTTTTCTTATTTAAAAAAAAAAAAGTTTGATGAGGTTAAGCAAGTGGAGCTTAATAAAAATTATAATATGTTAAAAAAGTGTCTAAAAAATCCAATCTGTCATCTGAGTCCGTTGAAGCAGCAATAGGCCTAATGGCATTAAAATCTTGTTAACATATTTGTTTTTTAAAAAAAAATCTGATAATATTTTCTAAGATACTTGAAAGGAAATTTTTTTTTTTTTTTTTTTAACTTGGTCTTCAGATATCTTAAAAGATTAGTTGAATAAGTTCTAACTGGTGGTTAGCAAAATGTCAAGGTTTTTCAAAAATAATAATTTAATGTTTTAATCCTTTTCAAGACATTTTGTGGCATTGTAGGAGTAATCTATGCTCTCTTAGGCCCTAGTATAATGGATTAGAAATGATTTTCAAATACAAATAAGAACACTATGAGGAAGTCTTGATGGTCTTGATGAAGCAGTGCTGTTTCTCTGGACACTGAACTGAACATTCAGTAGCCATTGTAGCCAGAAAGAAACTATTCCAAGTATGACCTGCATAAATTTCAAGTGTGCAGCTATGGTAAATAAATATATCAGATATGATAAACACATGTGGGATTTTCTGATCTTATCTGAGTGTTTGTGACAGATTTGTGACAGAATTGAGACAAATATTATATAGATATTTCAGAAGTGGTAGATGTCCTGTTGCACATTTTAAACACATAAATATCCTCTGTTTTGTTCCTGTCTATTAATGAGGCTCATATTTTATACCCCACTCAGTAGGACTAAAATACAGTTACTGTTTATGAGCATGTCTGGTTACGGTGACAATTGTAAATCACAGTTACTTGAATTTGTGTGGGGAGTGCTCCTCAGAGCTTTAATACAAACAAATATGAGAAAGCAAATGTTACCTTTCTTTCATGGGTGTGATACCAAAAATACAAAATGTATGACTTCATAAACCTAAAATTGAAGTTTGACAAAAAATAAAAAGGGCAAAGACATGAATACAAACCAATCCTTCAGGCAGGAAAAAATTTCTTCAGCATGTAACCATCCCATCTTTCTCAATGCAGAACATAATCTTTGACTACATTTCCTCAGTTATATAAAAATATCATTAAAGTAAAGCTTTTTTGTTGCTGGAACAATTAAGGACATTCAGCTCACTCAGTAGCACTTCCATCACAGTGGTGTTTGACAGGAATTCAGGTATATATTAAAGTGAGATATTTGAAACATCCAGAACTTCAGGATGAGAAAAGGATGAGTTCATGAGCCTCCATACAGTAGCTCCAGACCCTATTTTGATGATTCATTAATAAACTTGAGAAGGGCTGCCACTCTCTGGTAATTAAATTAAAAGTTAATCTCATTCATTCCAAATGAATAATGGGTGCAACTCACACCACAGTCATAAACATTGTGGAATTTTGACCAGTTTATATAGATACAAAAGTACTGCTTACTTCCCTGATATTATTTGTCATTGAATGCTAAGAATAAAGCAAGCTCAATGTTTACACATTGCATATCAATGTACTTATCTTTAGGAGCCAGATTTGGTGCAGTTTCAAAGCATAAAAGCAGAGTTTGCAAGGCATTTACAGCTTTTTGTGAGAGGTCTTCTGGTCTTTCTTGCCTCTTACCTTCTTAATTTCTAACAGGCTTCAGACAATGCTTGTCTAACATCTATGTCTTTTTCATCAGATTCAATTAATAAGAGAGAATTCAAAACAGTAATGTCTAAGTGAAAGGCATCTACTATCTTATTTATTTTCCTCTTCTCCTCTAAACTGTGTCAGTTTCCCCAATCACTTCTGAGAGATTTCCTTTTCCACTGTTGCATCCCAAAAGAGCAAACCACAAGCCCATCAGCACAACTTGTGGTACTTATCAGCACTATCTAACATAACCTGTATCATCCATCTCAGCTGAGATACTCCTTCTTTAATTCTGATTTTCATTAGAAAGAGTCATGCTTTTTATTACAGGTGCTTTTCATGCAGGTCTTTTCATAAGCTTTGGAGGGTCAGATTTGATAATCTGCAAAATACTTTGGTCTCTATGTTTATGAATATGTTTCCTATTCAGTTCTCAACTATAGGGCTTAAATCAGAACATTTATAAGGCCACATGGGCTCTTGAATTGTCTTCTCTGACCTCCTGTGATCCTATTCCATAAACAGTAACTTTTGATGGAAAATATAACTCAAGGAAAACAAAGAATTTTCAAAGCTAAAAATAGCTGTAGATACTATTTTTTTTTATTTTGAATATTTTAAAAAATAAACTATTTAGACTTTTAATTTAAAAAATATAAAAAAAAAGAGAATAAGACCATTAATTAAAATAAAACTAGAAAAAAAAAGAAATGGGTTTATAAAACACAAAATGTTTTATAATGGCTTGAATTGTCCCAAATCAACATTTCTATAGATCGAGGAAAGGATGAAGGAGACAGAAAAACTGTTTAGTTTCTGACAGAAACTCAAGTCAAATTATAGTCAGTTAAACTTTATCTCATTTAATTTAGCTAACTGATAGATTAAAAGCTGAACAATGTTTGATTACTCTTGAGGGAGGTATAGTTTGCCTATTGTATATCTAGGATGTCAAAGGAACACTCACAGCTTCCTTCTAGTTTGTTATAGCGACTATTCTTCCTCGCTGAAGTGAAATTTGTACCCATCCTCCTTGTTCATTTTAATGTATATGTGTGTTTGTGTGTGTAACCAACATAAATATAGTAACTCAGTATAGATAATTTCTGGGATTACTTGTGCTGATATACAGCCTTGAAACTTTTTACCAGTCATAACAGCACTTTTATCTCTTAGTTCTGTATTTCGTTCTTGCTCATTTCTTCTTAGCACATTTGTCATGTGTTAGGGATCATTTGAGCCAAAGATTTTGCTTAGCATCCCATTTCCTCTTTACAGGTGTAATTCCTGTTTTGCTTTAGCATATCTGGCCAAAACAATAGGGCCCTTAAGATTTCTGTAGAAATATAACTGTTAGCTACACCTTACTTAAATCTTACATCAGTAAATTCCTATGGAATCTTCATTTAATACTACTCAAATTAATCAAAAACTGAGTCAGAATTTTGATTTTTTTCATTACCCTATTGTCTATCTCTTCTCCTGAACCCAAAATATCAGGAAAGAGGATCTGGTGTGGTTCTGATTCCTGTGTTATCTGAGATGACACAAGGGGACAGAAACAAACTGTGGTCAAATATTTCCTCAAGTTTCCAGATATATAATAAGTATTATAGTCCCAGAGGAACTTGATAGACCAAATACTTCATATTAGGGACTGGTAAAACACATAAAAATGACATTTTCTTCCTTTCTTTACACTTTGCTTTTCCACCTGCTGTTCTTGAAAGACTAAGCACTTGGCCTAAATAAGTTTCTCAGCTGCCAATTTTTTTGTTTACAAGGCATTAGAGAAAACAACAAAAAGAAAAAAAATATAAAAAGAGAGTGAGAAATCCCTTAACTTTATCCAACTCTCCAGCTCTCAGATTGCCAGGCTGACTAAACTATGATCTGAATTTTTAGTATCCTTGCTTTAAAGGGCAGTTATGATTTAAAACCTGAAGGCAGCTAAGCCCCACCCAGCCACTCACTGGGGAAGAGACATGTTGGGTAAAAGGAAGAAAATTCATGGTTGAGGATAAAGACAGTTTAATAGGAAAAGAAAAAAAAACCATGCACAATATTAACAGAAGGAATGAATTCTCTGTTTCCCCTGGTAAGCAGCTCTTCAGCCATTCCCAGGAGAGCACGGTTTCATTATATGCAACTTGGGAAGACAGCGTTGCTTTGAGCATCTCCCTTTCCTTCTTTCCCCCCTTCTATTTTATATTCAGGGCATGCTGCTATATGGTTTGGAGCATCCTTTCGTTCAGTTGGGGTCAGCTGTCCCATCTGTGTCCCTCCCAATGCCTTGTGCACCCCTGTTGCCACATTTTATCACAGCACAAGCTGGCTTGTACTGGGCAGTCAATTTGGCTGCCCAGACAGGTCCATAAAACCAGCCTCTGGAATGAAGGACAGGAACCTCAAGCAGTTACATCCAGTCCTAAACTGTGGGCATATCACTGGCCCAGGATCTGGGGGGTGTAAAAGATCAGACCAATGAGCTTCTAGACCCAGGAGTTTTGAACTCCCTGTATAAGAAAGCTCTCAACAATAAAACACCCTGTTTATCACATGGAGCTTTGGGATGTGTGTGCGTCGTCCCTGTCTCCAACCACAAAATCCATGGAACATGTGGATTTTAATGTAATACACCCCCAGCCCTGTTCTACTCACAGGTAGAACAGTCTGAGAGACAGAAATGGCTTTGACTTTGTGCAAACACTGCTCAGTGATAATGGAAACATCCCTGTGTTATCAACACTGTTTCCATACCAGTCCAAAACACAGCCCCATACCAGGTACTATGGACAAAATCACCTTTCCCAGTCAAAACCAATACAACAAAATACTACTAAATGCTAAAGGAGCATTTTTACTATTGATCTATCAATTAAGTACAGTTTACTGACAAGGAATTTGTCATTGACAAGGAACTTTTAACTTTCTTTGTTTATTTTTTTTCCTAAAAATGTAACATGTCCAATTGTATTTCCAATGTTCATGTATCTTTTTCTGTGTTCAGTTAATGATCTAATAGTATATCTTTCTCAGTAAGGAAAAAAATCAAAACTTACAAGACAAATTTTGAAGAGAAGTAGCAGCTGATGACAGCTACCATATGAGTTCTTTAATTGACAAAGAAGTTTCTTAGCTCATCTTTGGGAGAAACATTCCTAGAGTGACAGTAATTCACACATGCACACTCACAAACATAGAACTCCCAGTTAATTCTTAACATAATTCATTATTCTGCACTTAATTTCATGTGTCTGAATCTTTTGAAATCCATGCTTAAATTGAAAATTATGCTGATAAGGTGTAATTTAAGGGAACAGATTATATTTACATTTTGTTTACTATTATTATTTTAATAGGTATGTCAATAATGAAGTTTGAAGGTACATTTTTCCTTTTCCTCACTAAATTTCACAAATATTGTGACACAGATAAGAAACTGAAAGTACTTTTCAGGTGGTGTGTATTGGAAAAACAGCAGTGAAATCCAACTATATTTTTTGGTTTTCATTCCATTATTTTTCTTGTCACTTTTACAGTCTAAACTGTGGGTTTTTTCCTTTCACTGGAGTGAAATCTTGCAGTTGTTCCTGCAGCCTGTAATTCTTGAACACCTGCCTATCGAAAGCAATTGTTTGCTTCCTCAAGGTGATGAGTATTTTAGGAATCTGTGCTTTATCCCTTGGGATAAATGTGACTAGTGGCTTAGTGACTGACAGCTGTCTTGACAACATATTTAACATTAGGGAAAACAACCCCAGATTTTAAAATATCAATATTTATGAGTCTCTATCATACCTGAGGTGTTACAATTATAAGAATGAACATGACAAGCTTAGCATTTTGTGCATGATCCCATGGGTTGCTGTGGCATGTGCTTTCTTTTCCTGCTGACTTTCCTCAGGAAACTTTGTGGGTTTAATAGCTGTGTATGAATTTATTCATCTGCCTAGGATTATTTTAATCCTGAACCTTTTCTGACTTCCTTCCTCCAGCATACTGAGCTAGTTTGCAGGCTTCTTAGCAGAGCAGAGTAAACCCATTAAATTCTTTTGTCTGGCAGTGTCCCAGAACATTCCTAAAGCACTGACACCAGATGACTGTCAGAAAACAAACCTGCTGCCTGCCAGGGATGTTGTTACCTTGGTGGATCCCAGCAGTGGCTCTCCTGAGCACTTCAATGATAACAGCTCTGACTGTATGTTAATAATTTTAAGCCTTCCCTGAGTGATACATGAAGAACATGTCTAGGATGAGTGCCTGAGTTTGAAGTTAATGTAATTAAAAAGACCAGTAACAGTATTCAGAAGAACCTTGACTACACTGTCATGAGTAGCTCACAGACTCACTTACTATTGTTGGAAAATAAAACAGGAATAAAAATAACAGAAGAAAGCAGCATAAAGTGCCATAGCAGATGGGAATTCTGAATGTTCTCATCTAAAACCTTTATGTGCCTCCAGTCCCATGTATGGACCAGCAAACCTTTGTTTTCACAGCTTCTTCAGGTTTAATCCAATAATGATGACCTGAGCTCCTGCCTGACTTACAGCAAAAGCTTATAAAGTTTCCTTTTATTACACTGAGAAGTAACACATTGTTGCTGTGATATTTTTTATAAACAGAAACAGGCATTGATGGTGTTATTAAATATTTCAATACTTTACCTAACAATAAAATCCTAAAGGGAAGTTCAGTGGGCTTCTATGTAAGGATCCTGCACTATGATTGCATAAATCAGCAAATATAAAGCATGAGATAATGATTAATATTGAGATAGTAATCTGATTTTATGTGACAAAAAGCTTACTACAGGGTGTGAGCCTGAGGTCTTTGCCTGAGCAATGTGAATTGATAAGTAAGATCTTAATTGTCAGTAATCTGTCAACCTATCCTCTCACAATGTATTGCAAGAAATTATACTCATCTATAATAAAGATTTTCAATGGGTTTGCATTATTATGATAAATTACCTGGAAGATTTTTTCCAGATAGGACTAAGGGAGGTATTTCAGTCACTCTGGACAATTAGATAATCCTAACTAGATAGCAGATAATACATATGCATAAGAATTCAGCCTCTCTATTAATTTGGAAAGCTGAGGATAGATTTTATCATTAAGAGCGCCTGAACCAAAGGCTTCTAACTCCAAACTACTTAGAGAGATTGTTATAGAAAGCTATTATCTTGCAATTTTCTACTGTGTCATTACTTTAGTCTGAAGTACTGAGGGAAGAAGAAGAAGATGACAAGGAAGGGACAATTCTTGGGAAATTGATTCCACCGAGGAAAAGGAAGGTTCGCAAGCAACTCTGAAAGGAAACGTAGAATTTTCTATAGATATGAAAGCATTGTCACACCAAAATACCTTTCTACACATTATGAGACATTAAATGAACTGTGAAACTGAGAGAAGGAAGAATGAAACTGCAAACAAAGAGCATCTAATACATTTGAAGGATTAAATATATATGATCTGATAATCTGCTTATTCTTTATTTAAAACTTCCTTGCTCCAAAAATAAATGCAACATTCAACAGTCTGAGAGCTGATGTCTGTCACAGATATTCTTAAAACTCTGTTTAATGCAGAAGCTCCAGATATTTAAGGACCCTAAATATCATAAGGAAATCTTTGTAGGAAAAGTTTCAACTGAAAAGCTAAAAACTACCTTAGGGCTCAGAAACCTGGTTTGTTTTCCTCTAGCTCATCTTAAAAAGACAGTACATTGTGTTACAAAAATTATCTGCATCCCCAGCACTGCTGGAACCATGGCTGGCTGGTAATACAGAAATATGACAAAGATCTCAAAATTTATTTGGAACAGAAGGGAAATAGGAGCAAGAACACGCTCAATTCAATCTGTTCTGGAAGCAGGCAGGATCTGCCTGCTTTGGATTGCTTTGCAGATAGCTGAGTTGTTTTTTTAGTAGGAGAATGAGACATGAAGCTCCATTTCAAGAGCTATAAATTCTACTTAAAAAAAAAAAAAAAAGGATTTGTACAGTCTTTGTGGTGTGTCTGTCTGATGAAAAAACCTGCAAACCTGACTTTTGAAGGCACCTGAGGCAGTTCTTCTGCTTTAAAGTCCAGAGAGGCCTGGAAGCTAAAAAATAGCACCACAAATCTGACAAATTTGACAGGCTCTTTGCAAAGCTCATTTTCTTATTACAGGAGTTAATGGTAGACAAGAAAATCCAAAGTGTACCCTTCACCTCTGCTGACCTCAACCTGAGGTCAGACTTCAGAAGTGCATTGAAAACTTAGGCAAGGAATCAGAGGGGGATTGTTTATTTAGTTTGTTGTTGTGGAGAATGCTGGCATTTTTAGGCTCCTTTTTCTTCTAAAAAATAGTAAGAAAACTGAAGACTTGAGTTGTAGAATGTTTAAAACTATTTAGAATCTCAAAATCAGCAGATTCAATCCATCCATTTAGCTGGAATTGTGAGGAGAAGGAGGGTGTTTTTCTAAACATAGAATTCCTCTGTTGTGAAATACACTATTCTGTTATTTTCACAGAAAAAAAAATACCATATATGACTTTGACATAAGGAAATTAAGTATTTCAACTTTCACTTTTAGAAGACCTCTCATCAAGCAATAAAAAAACTGTGACAGCTTAAAAGTCAGGAAAATTAATCCAAAAGAGCACACATTATTGGCTGAAGCTTAATTAAGTATTACTTTTTGTTTTTCCCCTTCACCACCAGTTCTGAAAATTGTCTGATTCAGTGCAAATTTTTTGTTCTCTGTGCTTTGTTCTATTACAGAATAGAAAAGAAAAAAAAAAACCCTGTGTTGTATATACCCAGGTTTGACTTCACTAATGTGTAATAAAGGCTAGAGAATTTGAAATGTGTGAATAAATTTACAAACCATGACAAAATCATGTCAAATGCATGAATGCTTTCAGTCACTGAAATTCAGCTAAGCTGCTATGTAGGATTCAGCTGGGTTTAGATCTTCAGAGGAATCTCTGTGGATAATCAGAGGAATCTCATCTCTGTGTAAAGTGACCTTAAACAGTGAGGTAGACTTAGCTTTGATGATAAAGTCTTGCCTGGGATGGACATGTTATGTCTTTTCAAAAGAACAATGGCATCTTTCTGACTACACACATTTTTAATGTACTTTACAAAAATCGGTGGCATGACTACGGTTTGAAGCCAAATTCACCTTTTTCCAGCCATTTCATTTTAAAAGATTCTTCTCTTTCCTCTGTGTTTCTTGATTTCACAACAGATGGTAACAGGACTTGCATAGCACTCTTAGCATGTATTTTTATAGTTCTTTTCTTCAAGTAGCTGAGTGAGGCTTAGAGAACACATGACTTCAAGAAGCCATCCTGAGTAAAGTAAGGATGTTTTTCTATATTAGGAACAAAGTAAACTTTTAAAATTTCTTGCAAACCAGCAATCCTTGCAAGCCATACTCACCAGCCATAGTTTTTTATGCTTTATTACTGTAGACAAATACAGGTGGGTTTGTGTTTGAAAAAGAAACTTATGGGACATGGAAAGGGTTTTGAGCAGAGAAGCATGTGGGGGTAGGGGAAGAGCAGGAGAACTTCTCTATGTGTTTTGAAGTATTTCTGGAGAAATTTTCCATTTGTGGTTTTGCTCTTCTGAAGGGGAAGTCTGTAAGAACAAGAAATGATGTGCATGATGAGCAGGGGAGTGCAGGGGTAATGAAGAGGGCTGAAGAAGTGATCAGTGAATCAGAGATGCAAGTGACTGCAAAGGGGAAAAGAGAGAAAGGGAAAGGTAGTGAGACAACTGCAGACTAAGATAACTTTGGAAACAGCCAAGCAATTTTATGGCTCATTGATTAGGGATTAAGTATTACTTTATGTGAGGGTTGGTGGTAAGTCTGGTGTTTTGTCACTGGTAGTTCTTGGTCACTTGATTACAAAATACAAAGACATGGTATTTGTATTTTTTTCAACCCATGAAGTGAACACAGCTATGTTTTATTTACTATAATAATAACTCTACAGATTTTTTTTTTTCCTGGAATAATTTCCCTTCTGAAAAACAGAATGACATTCTTAGGGAGTGCTTAAAAACTAAATGAGAATATAAATTTACATAGATATATGTATATATAATGATACACCACATAAGCTATGTTTTGGTGTAGTCTCAAGGTAATTTTTGATAGATAACATGCCTGAAAACTGGAATCTATCAGAGACTGACATGTTATGGTTTATGGCTCCAATAGCTTTATGAAGGATTTTTGCCTGTTATAGCAAAGGTGTATAACAAAAGGTTCTTGGAAAATCACCACACCCTGAATGCAGCTTCTGGCTTAGGATCTCGACTGCAAGTTAGGAGAGTCAATAAAGTGACCCAAATCTGAGCTCGGGGAAAAGAATTCATTCAGAAGAGGATTAAGGGAAGGAAGGAGGGAGCAGGGAGAGGGACATAGATTAAGAACAAGCATATCACCCTTCCAAGGGTCCCAATGATTTCTCATTGCTTCCCTCCATCTTGTCTTTTTGGTGGTGAGGGTCCCTGCTGAAAAGTAGGGAACTCAATGGATTAATATATGTTTGAACATGTGGGAACACAGGGTGGGAAAGTCTGACACTGTCCCTTGCAAGACTGCAGATCTGTTGCATCATGTAGGATCACACACGGTGCAGGTCTGGGCACCCCTTTGGTGTGGGGCCCTTGGTGAGCCATGGCACCCCCTCAGTTGTCCCTCACACAGATGTGGCCTTCCAGGGGTGGCAGGCCCCACAGCTGGGCCAGTCTGCCCAGTGGAGGATGGGGGTTCACTGCATCTGGCCAGAGGCCATGGCACACACCCAAAACCTCTCCTCCTTCCCTGCCTTGGTGCAGGGATCTGTGGGAGCCTGGCAGCAGAAAAACCTGGGGCTGGGGCTTCTACCCCAAAGGTGCTGGCCTTAATCCTCTTATGAACAAATTCTTATCCCCTACCCCAGACTTGAGTCACTTTATCTAATCTCATTATCAGCAGAAATGAAAATTCTTTTTCAAAAAAGAGATTTGCAGAGACTTTTCAGTGCTATCAGTCATGTCAGCATCACTGTTATCAATGTAGGGTGCAAAAGTGTGGGTTATCAGGAAACAAGATAGAGAATTTGATATTATGAATACTATCCAGTAAAAAGGTGCAATGGAAAAATATGGGCAGAAAAGGCTGTCCAGAGAAATTATGGTCCCTTGTCTTAAATGCTGGGAAGATGTAACTGAGAAAATGTATTGCTTTCTCTATAAAGCCAGAGAATCTATATTTCTGTTCAGGCTTGCTGGCACTGACAGAAAGATGTACGGAACGAGCTGCTTTCTGAAGGATTTTGGTAGCTCAGCTTTATTAGTTCCTCTGGACTGTGAAGCAGCTATATTGTCTATATGCTGTATTGGGATTCCTGTCTGACTCTCAGACATGTTGTCTCAACTTGTCTTCATGTCCAGATTGCATCCAACAATGTAAAATTGCAGATATGTTGAAGAGAATGTAAACCCATCCCAGACAAGTTGGCAATATTCCCTGGGCTGACAGCCTCCAGTTGAGGAGGTACCACTGGAGCAGAAAAATTATGGGAGGTGAGGAAGAAAAAGAATTGGGAAAAAAATGTAAAAATTCTTCTAAAATTATTTTTGAGAGGGAATTCCTTTGATTTTTTTTAGGGCTAGAATTGCCTTACCCACATAAAGAATCAAAAGAAGAATACAACATTTACTCCCTATATTTGAGGCCTCTATTATTGATAAGAAATTGAGCCCAACATGGGTAATCAGAGTATATAAAAATTTACATACACATGCATGTAGATACTTATATCTTTTTAGTAGGACTTTCTGGAATCTCTTTGAAGGAGCTCATTGCACCTTTGTCCTTTATATGCAGTAGAAGTACAAAACCTTAATTGCAGTCTGATACCTGATACCTTGCTAAAATATCTATCTATCTATCTATCTATCTATCTATCTATCGATATATATACATTTGGAACAAATGAAACAGAAATTCTAAAAAAAAGTTCCAAATATTTTGCAGGAAATAAATTTTAAAAAATTCTATGATAGGATAATAATATAAGTTGAGTTTAATAGACATGTTTGAATGGCCTTGCTGTCTCTTTTTGTCTTACACTGAACACTTTATATATTTGCCTAGATAAGGTTTTCCTGCAATATTTGGACATTTTCAACACCTTATACTTAGTCTTTGTACACTTATCACAAGACATTGAAATGACTCTGATGTCCAAAAGTATACAGTATTTGAACTTAAGGCAAAAGAGTGTTGCATGGTCCCTGCAAAAAAAATTGTTTAAAACTAAGTCACCACATCACTGGATTAAAAGTCGTATGTCAGTATTTCATTTGGAAGGTTTTCCAATATGAAAACACAATAAAAGATAAAAACATGTGAGAAAAAGGTTAGTCATTTTCTGTGTCATCAGCTGGAGGAAAGCTGAGATGCGGGCGGTCTGCTAAAGTAGAAAGATTATGGAAGTAGTCATGTTTGTGGGTCATTGAGGTTTTGGTCAAGTTTTTTTTTTCCTTTTCTTCTGGTCTTTCATGGGGTCATAAATACCTGTCAGTTTTCTTGCACAGTATTCTGAATTTCCAGAAGTAAAAATATAAATAAATAAGTAAAAGGTAGGTTTCACCAAAAAAAACTGTCCTCTAGGTAAAAAAAAAACACATCTCCTTGTGTCAGGTGCTGAGCTGTGTCACCAAGGGAGAGTAGAGCTGCAGAAATAATGCTGGGGAGAGGTTGCAGCTGAATTGCTGATGTATTTCATTAAACCCCTCAAATTTTAAACAGGATTTCATTGTCACATGATGAATAAGTAATCAACATTGCTTTGGGCATAATTTTAATCATTTTTCATTTGTTCTATGTTGTACACTAAGGCAGGGAACAGGCTCACTTTTAATAGTACATTTGCAGTAGAGGCATGAGTTATTGACATTTCTTATTTATTTAGAACATTAAGTGCCAGCAAAATCCCAGTACAAGAAATATATATCAATTCCATCACCAATGTGGGAGGTAACTTAATCAGTAGAAGTAGAAAGACTATTACAGAAATTTTAGTTTACAAACAGAGCAACGTATATATTAAAAACATTCATTATTCCACAACAAAAAAGAGCAGTACAAACAAAGAAATCTCATGTTAATAAACATGAACTGTTAAGAACACGATACCTGTCTTCAGAAGTTTTTTGTGTCTACATTTGCAGTCTGATTATGGACTGGCTTTTATGAGTTTTGATTCAGAAACAGGATTTACCTAATTATGTGGAGTAACTATTATAGCTGGCTTTTGTGGGTAATGTATGATGGCAGTGATTTTCTAAATGGATATTATCTTGTTTTTGCTACAAAGGCATAAAGTTGTTGTGAATGTCAATTTTATTTGGCACAGGTTAAGTGAAAGGACAGCTGGTCTGAAATTTTCTCTCAAAAACCATTTTTATTTCATATAACTTAGGAATTTTTTTTGTTTGCATCATAACTGCAACTTTTACAGACAGAAGTTTGGAGAGCATTTCTTGTCAGGATAAGAAGCAGAGAAAGGTCGGTGAGTCTCTTAAAAGATGGCAAGAGAGGTGGTAAGGAACAAATCTGCTTCTCTGTATGCTAATTAAATAAGCATAGGAAGAGAGAACTCAACTTTGGTATTACATGTATGATGTAGTTATTCTTTTGTCTGCACTGTGGAGTAAAAATGTTTGTCTTAATTAATATGTACTTAATGAAATACACCAAATCTCACTGATTAAATTGTCTGAGTGGGACTCTTTACAATGGGAGGGAGAAAAACAATCTCTTTTTTCTCTCTGCAGACTAGTCAACTACCCAGGAGTTGCTTATTGCTTATGAGATGCTTAAAGTATGAGAACACATGTAGTCCAGGTCCTGCTGTGAAGATGAAGGATTTGACTTCTGCTGTTTCATCAGGACTCAGAGAAAAACCAGAATTAGCTGCATGAAGTTTCATCCTTCCCTCCCCCACCCCCTTTTTTTCCCCTAAATATTTGTTAAGAGCTCTTGATTTCATCTCAAGGGATAATGAATATAATAAAATAAAATAAATTAGAAAAAAAAAAAAATTAGGGTAGTCGGAAAGGTGAGGAAATGTCTTCCATTGATGTAGGAGTATTTTTTGAGCTCTTTAAAATGGGTGAAATTTGTTCCTCTGCAACCTGCATAGCCTTTCCTTATTATTCTTACGCCCACAGGTATTGCAGGATGACAATGTCAATTTTTAATAGGATACACCTAGCTTTGAGGTTAAAAGGACAGAAGGAGGTCCATTTTACTTCTCAGTCTGTGTGGACAGCAATGTGAATGTCAATTCATCTGCTTGTTATCACAGCTTCATGAGCAACAAAATTAGTGATTATATCAGCTCAAGAAAGGGCAGTGAACCAGCCGTGCAAGCTAACACAATTAGAAAAAACATTGACACAATTGTCGTTTTACTCAATCAGGCAAATGTATTCAATTAAACAGTTAATTTAATGCAATCAGTCCCAAGCATCTCTGTTTAGGCAACCTCGATAGCTACTAATTTACTTTTGCTCCAGGGCATTTGTTTATGAGGCATTAAGATTAGGTAGATATAAGAAGGGCTGTAAATTTTCTGTATAATAGAGGCAGCAGGCTTCATACCAAAAACCCTTATACTTTTACAGAACTTGTAAGTGCTGACTGTATCTGAGACTTTTTGATTTTTCCAGTTCCACAGAAACAACATGGATTTTCTTTGCATTTTTACATGTATTTCAGAAGTCTTTCCAGCCCTAGGAACTCGTGACTTTATAGACATCTTTTCAGACCCTTAGAAACAGAACTAATAACTCCCATGGAATCATAAGTCATGTTCTCTAGGTTTACTTAACCATTTATTTCCACATATATATTGCTCTGCTATTCCATCTTTATCTTAACTTGATTTGTTAAATATTTTTCATGTACCAGATAGAAGGGGAAGGCTCATAACTGAGGAGTTCCAAAGGAGTTTGTGGTGAAACACATTTATAGTCAGAGAAAGGGTACTAAAGTGACCAAAATGGCTGATGATATTAAGTTATTAAAGAGTCTAAGGACAAGTGCTGGCTATGAAAGATTGTGAAAACACCTTATAGCTGGACCAAGTAGCTGGGCAATAAATGGCAGGATAAATTCAGAGTGTTTAACTGTGATGCACATGGGGATGATCAATCCTAATTTTACATGTGAATGCTATGAAAAGCTTTAAGCTGTCTGTTACTACTCAGAAATAAGAACTTGATTTTATGGCATAAAATCCTGTGAAAATGTCAGCTCAATGCACAGGAGCGTTCAAAAGAGAAAATCAAATATTATGACTTTCTGAGACTTCATCAAAAGAAATAGAGAGAACATTATTAACACACTGTGGAATTCCTGGGTTGTCCACATCTTGTACATGAAAGTGTAGGGATTCTCCATATCTTGCATACTTCACCTCTAAAAGAGAATAAATGAACAGAAAAATGTTCAGTGGAACCTGGTAAAGATATATGAACAAAGATAAAGAGCCTCTTCTGTATGAGGAAATATTGGAGTGCCTGAGGTGTAAGAGAGAGAACTAGTATTACAGAGCATACAAAATCCTAAGAGGCAATAGGAAATAGGGATTAATTGTTACCATTTCCTTCAATGCAGGCAGTGACACTCAGACAAGCCAGTCAGAATTGATGCAAAACACAAAACACATGGTTCTCCATATAGCAGAGAATAAGTCTGTGCAACTCATTAGAATAGGGGAACATGGATGCTTAAATTGATGAAAATTGTGGGTGAGATTGGACAAATATGTGTAAGAGTTATCTGCAAAGACTTGCTGCATCACAAAGATTACTCTTGGTCTGTCAGAACTTTATAAAATGAAAATAGTTGAAGTCAATGAACACTTTTAGTAGAAACATCAGGTATTCATGCCTATTCTTGTTCATCCTATGGCATCCCTTTGTGGGTTTTACTGAGGATACACATGGAATTGGGCAGACCTTTGGTCTGATTAAGTGAAATTCTCAAGTTTTCCTTAAGTGCATTTAAGTTTCTTGTTTCACAGTTGTTACCATCCTTGAATTTTGAGTTCAGTCTGGTAGACAAGGTTTTTTAGGTATTTGTTGGCTGCAAACCTGTCCTCAGACTCCAAAACTGTAATGGCGATGTGTCTGGTGGCTACATTGAATATTTACATGTACAGTATTTTCCATGGTGTTTTGATTTCCAGGGAAAAGACATTGTGAGTGAACAACTTAGGAGGTCATTGAAAAAGAATGCTAAGATATACCCTGTCATACACCTCCTGCACAATCAGTGGATGGCTTTGGTCTCTGGTTTCTTTTTCAGATGTCCAGAAAGCTTCAGAACCACCAAAACTAGACTCTGTTCTTTCCTTGAACTGGTTCCAATGAAATCATATTGATGTCTTCCATCCACCAAACAGATGTTTGCTATCAATGTCAGACAGCACTAGCCATTAAAGACTGAATTTCTAGGCCACAAGACATTCATTCTGACAGAACGTGGGGAGAGATTTGCTTTTAGTTACAGAAATATGAGTTATTGATAGGAAGTTCTATTACACTGGTGGCACCTCACATTTGGCTTAGAAAAGACATGAGTAGCTACAGCAAAAGTGAGGAATTAGCACAACCTGTTTCACCTAGAATGTTTGCCTGTCTTTATTTTTCATGTTTTGACTTTTTACTCCAGCATTTGTAGATCTTCTCAGAGATCATTTGTTTGGCACAGCTGTGACGTGCTTCTATTCAATGCTCTGTTCATAAAACTGCCTTTGCACTGGCTGGTGATATAATGCCTGGGAGTTTACATCTTGCCATCAGTTTTATGTCCCAGACTACACAGAGTATCTAATAAATGGCATCTATACATTTTAAGGTGTGTAAAGGTTCTGTTACTTTTTTGAAATGAATTCAGTTTAATGCTATTTTGTTGACACAGATTCAGAGGTTAAATAATAGGTTGTCATGCAATCCTTTTGAGGGGCGCTAACTCCTAGCTGTGAGCAGAGATCCCAAAACCTCTTATCTACCTTTTGTTTGGGAAGCTTTTACTCTATAAAAGGAAGAATAAGGAGAAGTTCTGTTTCCACAGCAATCATTTCTGGGCCAATACAATAGTCAAAGCACTGGTATGTTTTTACTTCTGGTGCAGGTACCAGATGAGTCCCTATAAGCAGCTGTTAGCAGTCAATTTTCTGCACATTTATTCGCACTTTTCAGATTTCCCTGGAGTCTTTGGCTATTTTACAGTCTTATCTTTAGTTTATGCAATATATCACACTGATGGCATTGTTTTGTTTTTTTTCAATTAACTGGACCAAAGTCATAGAAAAACTGGGATTTCATTCACAGGTAACAAGGCTGTGTGCTGTCCTTATTGGAGTGTGGGGTGTGTCCCTTCTTTCTATGAACAGCTAAAATAATAATCTTTCTTTGTCAGGGCTGCAGCCCACAAAGAGTTTAAATAAAATGCATTATATGTGCTAAAACTACACTAAACCTAGATGTATTCTCACCATATTCAATGCTGAGTGTAGATATTTCCTCTGTGACTGGACTTTAGGCTAAAAACTTTTCTTCATTAAGGATCATATCTCTTTAGTGGTGATATGCATTTAAGAAATTACTATAAATCAGTGGTTTCAGAATAAGGTAGAAATATTTGCTTACAAGATTCCTTAGTTACCAAAGCCCTAGAAATTAAAGCCCTGTGGACATGGTGCTTGGTGATGTGGTTTTGTGGTGGACTTGCTAGTTCTGGGTTGATGGTTAGACTCTAAGAATTTGAGGGTCGTTTCCAACATAAATGATTCTGTGTTTTGAAAACAAGGCCAGGAATATGTTGGCTAAATACTCACATTTCATTTCCCTGAATCCAAACCAGAGATTAACCAACATAACTCTATCAAAAACCAAAAAAACCCAAAAAAAACCCCCAAGGAGTTTTCATTAAATTTTTACATTTTTCTTTTTACATTCCTCTGGTGTCAGAGAAAACATGTATACCTTCAATTTTAATGTTTTCTATAACCACATAAAAGACCAAACCTATGAAGTCGATATGAATATGTCTTTTGACTCTGTATCCTGCAATTATTAAGAAACATGAATTAATTATCTTTCATTATCAGCTGAATTAATGCCTGGACATATCATCATACCTGGGAGAAATGAAAAATGAGAACTTGAGTAAATTCTCAGCTGATGATGGATGAGCCTATGATTGCAGAGTCCAGGCTACATCATAATTTGACTTCAAGGTGTGGGTACTTCTTTTTATTTTTAACATGTCTGGACATTTTAATCCTGTACTAATTATAAAAACTTTTTGGGAAGCTTTTTTTCACACTGTCTGTCATCAGGAGCACATTAAGTGAATGACATCCTCATAGCTTGTGGCAATTTTCTAGTGGTAATGAATAGCTCAGCTTGGATCCTGAAGGTGAGATGGGAACTATCAGTATAAAAACTTAACTCTGACTTCTGTCAGTTTGCTAAAAATACTGTTATAATAAAAGCTTGTATTAAATGCTGTTGCAATTAAGCCAGAGATGTTTATGATGTTTACTATGTGTGTTTTGCAGTTTTGGAATTCAAGATTACTTTTTGTGCAATAATCCACATCTTTAAAATATCTGCCTAACTTACCCTTAAAGTAGTGTGTCAATAAGAATAACAAATGCCAGTATTTCAGTTTCCTGAGGCATTACAAGCGTTTTCTTAATTATTGTATGTGTGAGGAAAAGAGATGGATCATTACAGCTATAAATTCTTGGCTGATTCTTCATTTCTAAAATTCAGATTGAATAGGGAAATTATATCCTGTCATTTAGGTTAGGTTATATTTTTCCTTGCTCTTCAAATATTGCTGTATTTTAATTCTTCCTAACTTAGAAAGATGCATTTTATTTAAAAGTTCATATCTTAAATTATTACTACACTTACTGATTTTAAGGTAATTTTAAAAATTATTTTATAACTGTTTGTATTGTATTGATGCTAATAAGGAAATAGTAACCATACATGTAAAATTGTACATAAATTTAAACTGAAATGTAATTTATGTAAACTCAAACCTTCCAAGATAATTTTCTATCCAATTAAAAAAAGAAGAAATATTTAATACATAAAATGAGCTTTTATTTTGAATTTTATTATGTTTTTAAGATGAAGAGATGGATATTTGAACTATAGAAACAGCTGATCTAATAACTTGTCCCACATCTCTGATCTATCATTGAAGAAAATTTCCTAATTAGCATTTTGACCTTTATGAAGATAATTTAATGAATCTTTCATTAGTAATAGACCAGGAAGGAATCATGGATTAAAACACTTAACTTTTTCTAATGATGCAAAACCTACTTTGTAAAGTTTCTGCAAGTTCCCGTATTTACTTTGGTGCTTGATTCACAGAAACCCATTTTATGTCAAGTTAGGATTTGCTGACAGAATGCAAGTTAACAGACCATGAGCAACATTTCAGCCTGATTTTTAAAGAGGATATTTCAAATACCCTGTCTCAGCTGGACTGGCATTGTTTCTTGTAATACTTTTAAAATTTTTATTAAAATCAAGATTATTAAGAATTAATGGAATCTGGTGAGTAGTAGTCTGTATAAAATTATTGTTGTGAAGTCAAATTCTCAGAGGTTTCAACCTCAGTCAATGCACTTTTCCACAGAAACACTTTGACATTTTCTTGGAATGACTTTTCTCCAAGAATTTTGAAGCACAGTAAATAACAGACTACTTTGAGGCACTACTGTAGGTAACAATTCTCATTAATTTACTGCTGGAGCCTGGTGCTTCGTTGCTGTGCTAAAGGAATGTTAACAAAAGTGGGGCTTCTTCCCCTGGTAATATTTGGTGCCTTTAATCATGTGCTCTACTCATGCCTATTCAGTGAAGTGCACAGGAGTTTATACTCAAATCCTGCTAAATATACAGAGATATCTGTTTGTTTAGATTGTGGAGATATGATTGTTCAGAAAACAGTATAGATTTATTCTGTTTCTATAGGCTTACAAGGCTCTTTGTGTAAATCTTGCCCCTTCTGAGATTTAGGGAGTCCTGGGAGCCTCAGACCAGCCTGGCTCCCACAGGTAAGATGGCACAGTCAATGGGAATTTAGAAAACTGAGTTCAGGGGAATGCAGCCTGCTGGGAAAGTGGCAATGTGGGTTCTGTAAAGTGAAACACTGGTTCAGCCTCACAAAACCAGGGCAGGCACAGTGGAATCTCCAAACAGGGAAGTTGCAGGGGCTTGAGAAGTCACGATGCAGCATGCAAACTGGATGTGGATTTCCTTTTCAACAGCCACAGCACAAAAGCTAGGAAGCACTTGGTGAAACTAGAGAGATTGATTGGAGACAGATAGTTTACAAAACAGAAAATAAAGTTGTGAGGCTTCCTGCCACAGGAAATTGTCGGGGGAGTTGTAATTAGCAGGTTTGAGGGATTAGATAAATTCCTGGATGGCAGATCCAGAAATGAATAGCAAGATTAGGCAGAAACATAACAGGAACCCTCCCACACTTATGGCTGCCCAAGAAGTATGAGAACAGAGCACAGAAGATTATTGTTTTTACATGCTCTGCATAGTTCTAAATAGCATTTCCTAATGCCAGCTGAAGGGATTAAATATATAGCCCATGGTTCTGAGATATTAGAACCTATCTTACATTCATGTTTTGCAAGTAGCACTGCTTTGCATTTTCTCATTTGATGTTCAGGTA
Source organism: Ammodramus savannarum pratensis (assembly GCA_020466415.1). NCBI lineage: Eukaryota > Metazoa > Chordata > Aves > Passeriformes > Passerellidae > Ammodramus > Ammodramus savannarum. The sequence goes on along the minus strand of JAHXMQ010012338.1, from coordinate 6,666,613 downwards.
GTTTGGAGTTCAATCTATTATTTCCTGAGCAACTCTGCTTTGCTGAAGGCCATTTTGTGCCACCTTCCAGAGAGCGCTCATTACTTTAAGAAGCTTCACTGATTTTGGCCTTTAAAAATTCCTTCATTCTGATAGACTATGACACAACAGAGTCCCTGGAAATTTCTTTTATTTCACTTAAAATACAGAGAATACTACTGAGTTAAAGGAAAAGCACTGTAAGTGTCAAGACATTTCCAGTGCAACGTCCTTGACTTTGTGTGCTTCTAGCTCTACAGTCCTCAGGCAAGTGCAGTTCTCTTTTTGCAGTGATGGAACATGACCTGTAGTGCACATAAGCTAAAGGTTTGGGCTCCTGATGTACTGAAAAAACCTCTGCATATTGACAAATCACACTGTGTTTTACAGTGGAATTGGGTATTTTTTAGGCATGGGTAAAGCCATTACTCAGAAAGCCTGTGGGCACTGGGAAGTGTGATTTTCATGGTGGGAAAACTATGAGGAAAGGGTGGAAACAGCCATTTGTATGTAGCTGGTGCACAATTTCTACAAAAACTGAAACTGCCCACAGCACTTTTTAATGAACACAGTCATATTTCCCATGCAAAGACTTGCAGCCAGACATAACCCAGTGCACACATTCTGATACATCCTGACACATGATAATGCTTGTTTATTTCCTTGCTTATTTATTTTACAATTGCATTTCAGGGAAGGCTACTACCTCTGTTGGTAACCAAAGTGCAATGTGTTGTGGGAACTGGTACAAATATTGTCAAAACACATCATTACTGCCTTGCTTGTGCCATGGATGTGCAATTTTTCATGGAAGGTCATATGGTAATATCCTAATATAATGGCATATTACTTTTTTCGTGACAATTTGACTTGCAGCTGTTCATAATTTTATGGGAATTCTTTATTAATAGTGCCAAAAAGAAAAAAAAAAGTACACAAAATGACAAAATGTGATTGTGGGATAGAGCATTACATTTCAGGAAAAACAGAATCAAGCACCTTATGAAAAATGTTTTTTCTTTCTTCCTTATATGTTCCTGTGTGCATAAAAAAGCCTTGTGTTTGTGGAGATAGCTGAGTTCAGAGAGTCATATTAAATTGCTTGGTTAATATTGGGAAAGGTTTGCTATTCAATCAACTTTTGGGACAGATTTCCACTCTCAGCTTTTTTACCCATTCCTGCATTTTCTAATGGACCTTAGGGGTTTTAGGCTTTTAAATATAGAGTTCAGAGAGTCTTTGCCTATTTCTTTCTTCTTCCCACACTGCAGAAAAAAAAAAAAAAAAGAAAAAAGAATTAACAAGGAGATCTTAGAAAATATTCCTCATCAGTTTTTGCTGTTTGGATTTATTTAGACTGCTGTTAGATCATTACAGCAGGAAAGTGCAAGCAAAGAAAGAAGGATCTCATCTTAATTTCTGGGCTGGTAAAATCTTGTTCCTGCTGTAGAAATGTTACTCAGAAATAATGATGTATTTTGCTCATTCCAGTTAGGCTGCTTCAAGCAGTAAGCCTAAGAGTAACAATTCATACAAATATATTTTATATATTTTTTTTGATATGTCATTAAAAATATTTTTAAATGAATGAATGAATGGAGATTGTTTTTGCAGTATCTTCTCGTACTTCTTCTTTTGCAATGGTTTGTGACTGGTTTGCTTTACACCTGAAAGAATGGACTGAAAGGAAACCTGAGGAAAAGCTCTGTGCTAATGTCTCCATGCAGAAGGGAAGGTAAAGCCTGCAAATATCATATGTTGTAATGAACATCATTAATCCATTTTAGTGAAGCCTGGGAGAAATGGAGCAAGTTTTGGTAAACAAACTCCAGATGGAGATAACAGGAAACGTGCAGAAAAATGGCACTCAGAGGGAATACCTCCAAAATATAATTAAGTGGGCAGAATGATTCAAACAAGATGAATGAGGCAGTATTTTAATTGCAGTTTTGAGAGACTGTTTTGATGTTTGGGGATTTTGAGGATAAGAGGTTATATATTTTTCTCAAAATAAAATTTAACTGTTATTTTAGCACTAGCATTTAGTTTTGAGATCTGTTGACACTTGAATTCTAGTGTTGCTTTATGGCAGTATTATGACATCTTCCACTTTTTTTTATATTGATTAAGCAATACTGATTTGCATACAAACCCCTGCTCTCTTTAATTACAATAGCAGAATTAGACTCTGAACCTTTGCATTGCATTAGAATCTTTTGAATCTGCTTGCCAACTATGATGTTGATTATTGAAATAAGATCTATTAAGGTTCTGCTGTGGGCATGGACACCTTCCCCTATCCCAGGTTGCTCCAAGCCCCATCCAACCTGGCCTTGAACACTCCCAGGGATGTGGCATCCACAACTTCTCTGGGAAACCTGTGCCAGGGTCTCACCACCCTCACAGGGAAGAATTTCTTCCTAATATCCAACCTAAACCTCTTCTCTCTCAGTTTGAAGCCATTCTTTCTTGTCCTCTCACTCCAGGCCCTTGTAAATAGTCTCTCTCCATCTTTCCTCTGGGCTCCCTGCAGGTACTGAAGGACACAATTAGGTCACCCTGAAGCCTTCTCTGTTCCAGAAGAATCCAAATTCTCTCAGCCTTCCCTGATATGAGAGTTGCTCCATTCCTCTGACCATCTTGGTGGCCTTTTGGGGATGATGGATATAGTTCTTCCTTTCAAGCCCACGTATTTGCTCCTCAAAGTGTATTTCCCACCTTTTCAGCCCTTTTTGATCACTGCAGAACTTGCTGCTACAGCACATGAAAAATTTGCAGCTGAGCTTGAAAAAAAACTAAATAGACAAATTCATAGATGTAGAACCCATTAAAGCTTATTAAACACAAAGATATCACATTTGGCTCAGGAAGAGTCTAAGCCTCAGGGTGGCTGAAGTCACATCTTACTGTAGCAAACACTTTCTCTTGCTTGCTCTCTTTTAATGTATATCTTGCACACCACAGGATTAGACTTTTGACCCAGTATGTCTACTCTAAAAATAGACAAAAATAACTCCAAAATGTATGTTCAGCTGAGAAAACCAGGGTGGAGTTACTAAGGGTGAACTTTGTAAAATGATTAGGAAGAAGCAGAATTTTTATTCTGTCCATTTCCCTCTGATTATGGTGCCTCTGAATAAACATAAATACAGTGTCTATGACAACTAACATTTTCTCTGACTGAACATCTCACTGATTGGCCCATGTTGTAAGATCTTTCACCAACAGTGTCACAGAATGTGTGTAATACAAGAGGAAAATTCATTTTGTGCACTTTGAGACAAACTGAGCTACTTCATTAGAATTAATCCTTCACAGGAAAAAAAAATTATCCGTAGTCATAACTTATTTCAATTTGTTTTAATAATTGGGTGAATATTAGAAAAATATAAACATTCCAAACCCCAAACCAGATGAAAATCAAAAAAATACCCACAAATAATATAATAAAAGAGAATAAAAGTAGGTCCTAGCAAAATCTTAAACCTCATGCTGCAGTTTTAAAATTTTCATTTTGATCCACAGACTAAGCAGTATAGCAGCTGTTTTGGAAGACAGGATCTACAATCAGGGCAGTCTGGTTAAATTAGGTAAACAGATTGAATTCTGAAAAATGAGCAGACATGCAGAAGAAAGTGAGAAGATTTAAGTAATAGGTTAGTGCCAAATGCACAATAGCAGAAGAGAGAAATTGTCTAAATAAGTGTACCATAGAGTAACATTTATGAATTAAAATGAATGAAGACATTTGTACAGATATGGTATATTAGGATCATCACATGATCCTAATAAAAGAAAATGAAAGAAGATTACTCTGATCTATTACTGCACCTGTCAGAAACTAGGTGTTTGATACATGGTTCTGTTCAGTACAGGTCAGAAGTCTTTTAAAATAGAGCAGTAGAAGAGTTTGGGTATGAAGGAACCTTTAAAGGTCAGACAGTCCAACCTCACTTGCAGTGAGCAGTGACATCTTCAGCTGGATCAGGTTGCTCAGCTGTCCAGTCTGACCTTGAGCCAGCTTTGTGGTGGATTTATGCCACAAAATAAATCCTAGATCTAAATTTGCATTTAAAGCAAGAATCTGAATTTATCTACAGATTTCCACTGGAGTTATTTTATTATATTGTATTTACCTAAAATAGAAACTATTGATTGGTATTTACCATTCTGTATTCAGTACTGAGAAAGCAAGAAAGAAAAAGAGAAAGCAGACTTATCTTTTTCTTTTTCTTCTTTTTTTTTTTTAGTAACAAATGCCTTCTAGTTCTTTTATGTCCCACAGGAATGTCAGGTGAGCAGTGAAATAAAACACTCTGAATGCAATAAATAGTTCAATCACATTAAAAAGTGTGGAGATTAAAAAAGAGAGGGAGCACACCATGTGAGTTCAAAGGGTATGAAAAGTAAATACTGACTGATTTTGATAAAATATCTGATAAATCTGAAAATTTATGAAAATTACTCCTGGAAAATTTCGGGAGCATTTTTGTGATTACTTTGTTAGACAATAGCAGAAATAGTACAATTATCTCCTTATTTGGATTGCATGTTTAAAAAACGCTATTTAGACGTTGTAGGACAATGAATTATAGACAGTAATGTGGTCTTCCTCTTGGTGCCTCACCTTTCATATCTCTTTGCAAAAATAATTTCCTTTTTGACAGTTTTTGAGTAAATAAAGCTTTTCTATGCCCTGATCTCTCCTGGGTGAATAAATGGAAGACCAATAATCTGCTGAATTTCATAGATTATTTAAAAAGACTGAATGGTAATCTCTTGTATGACAAATAAATATATATAAATATCTAAATAACAAATATATATATAAAACAAATATATATATATATATATATATATATATATGCAACGAGTTCAAGATAGTGTAAAGTATAATTAATAAATATAATATTTAATCAGGAAAATGACATTGTTAAGATGGCTGTTTGTTCTGAAATAATACACTCTGGAAACAAACTGGATACAGTCTATGATCTTCTGTCTGCAGCTTTTTAAACAGTTTGGAAAAATCATATCTGAAATCCATTTATAGTGAAAATTTACCCCCCAGAACTTTTGTGCCATAAAATATGCACTTTCTAAAGAGCAAGTACTTAACTAATAAGGTTCATGGTCTTTTGAAGCCAGCTTTATGATGTTCTTTCTCTAAAGAACTATTTAATTAGATATCAAAATGTCACTTGCAGTGAATAAAATCCCTAAATGTAAAGTTAGAGCTGTGTGTTGTCTACAGAAGTGAAAGTCAGTGATACTTCTGTTTTGCCCTGTTGCTTTAGAGGCTGAGTAGAAGTGTCATAATATTTGTTTACAACCAGAATAAAAACTTATTGTCTAACCTAGGATCTGAGTCATTATCCATTTACACATTAATTTCCACTGGTTTTGCATATAATATCAGGGCTTTTGGTTTTGGCAGAAAATGCAGGATATTTTTTCAGCAAATAATGTTTAAATAATGATGAATAAAGGGATTTTATAAGACTATGTAGTAAATTTCTTTGAATATAAACAAGTTTATAGTTTTTCAGCCAATACTGATAATCCTAATATGAGAGAAAAGCCACCTCCACCTCTGTTAACTCCTCCTGCAATGGTTAGAATTTTTTCATTTATGTATTTTGGATTACAGTAAATAATCATGGAATCATAGACTATCCCGAGGTGGAAGGGAGCCGCAAGGATCAACTAAATCCAACACCCAGCCCAAAATTCCACCATGTGCCTGACAGTATTGTCCAAATGCTTCTTGAACTCTGCCATGTTTGGTGCTATGACCACCTTCCTGAGGAGCCTCTTCCAGTGGCCAACCAAAGGATGAAAAATATTTTTGTTAATAAACATTAGTGTCTGTTACTCTGCATTGCAAGGACTCCATGAAATCAAAAGATTGTGGTGGATATTCATGTCAAAGTTGTTCTACAGCAAACCATCACAAAAAACTATTCAGAGTGGAATTTTCAAACTAACATACTTTTTCTTATGCTTTAAAAAAATTAAATTTGAAATCTCACTTTATTCAAATAATAGGGGGAATCCGGATACCATTCCATCAGGGGTATTATTAATGGGTATTAAGCATGCTGACTAAACAAACCAAAGTATTCCTTCCAATTATTTAGTACAGAAGAAGCAAACAACTCCTTTGAAAGCTGTAAATTATATAGAAACAAGTATTCAGTGTTTGCTCTCCAATCTTTAGACAAGCTCTAGTGTCAAAACTTCTGAAATCAGGATATCTGTCTCAATAGAGCCTCAAGATATAATTTAATAAAACAAAGAGCTTTATAATAAAATGGAATAGAAATGTAATTTTAAATGCATGTTAAATTTTCTGCCACTTCAAACAAAAGCTGACATTTTTAATCTTATTCATATTTTCTGTGTATATTAATTATAGATGTAATTTAACAGCCACTAAGCATAGAGTCCAATCAAATTTTGGTTGGGCTATAAGTGCAGAATTTCACTGTTAATTAGAGGACATAAAAGAAAATACTAGCTAACTTTTTTAAAGATCCAGGATCTCATTCTCCCTCTTGGAAGGTTCTAGTCTCTTTCAATTGCTTTTTTTTTTTTTTCACATTCAGAAACTTTCCAGATCAAAGACACATTTCAGACCAAAACCTGTGCCCTAGCTTTTACATAGCTGAAGAGGAGACAGAAGGTAGTGAGAGCAAATCCATAGAAATGTAAATCCTGTTCCATGCACTGCAGCAGGAGTGTGAGGGTCAGTGTGTGTGTGGTGCTGAGCACCAAGGTCTCCCTTAGGCAGGGAGAGCGATGCCACCACCGTGTAATTCAGGACAACTGGCCTGGAACAGGATGTAATTGGAAAAGCAGAAGTCCATCAAATCATCTTGGAAACTCAGTGAGGAGGAGGCAGACATGACACAGCCCAGAAGCCAGGAAAGGAGACAGAGGATGTGCTTCCTTCCCCTGATATATTTTCAGTGTCCGTTTCCTCCTGCCATTTGCATTGGTTTATTGAAGCTGCTGCATGGATACACATTTCCTGCGGCCTTTCCATTTTTTTTTCCTCATTTTTCTTGCAGTATAGAAGTTTAACTCACACATGGGCAGGCTCAGGCAATGCTCCCAAATCCACTGTGTATTCCATGTCAGCTGAAACTGAACTAGTGAGACCATGAACTGATGTTCCCAGGGCTTGTCAGTGATGTTCAACAACTCGAAATGCTGCCAAATCCTCTTATTTTCCCTTGCTCTCGGAGGCCAGTGAACCAAATTCTAGTGGAAATCCACTGCAAACTTCCAGGTGATTTCATTGGATATAGGGATATAGGACTGGACCCAAAAAGTTAAAATGGGGGTGGAGTATTCAGTGGAACTACCTGTCAAAATCTATTTGTAAACAATCATTCAGTCTGTAGGGTGACTTTGCAACCCTTAGGCATGATTAAACAGATTGCATTTCCCACTGCTTTTTGAAATTTTCCACCAATGGCTTTGTTTGGAGCTTGTGGCTTGTAACAAAGTTCTTTTTTTATTCTGTGCTAATAGTGATTTAATGCAAACACTACCTGAGTACAGAGAAACAATTTTCTTTTAGATGGTTGACTCATCACAATGAATTACGAAGGGAGTTAATACCGTCAGAACATGTATGCAAAATCTTTGAAACCAAACCACCCAATGTGTCAGTTTAGTTGATATTCTTTTCTCTCCATCAGTTTTGGGTACATTTTACTTCTTTCTCAAGCCCTCTAATTGGAAATATTTTCATGAGGCTGTTTATAGTTAAAAGAAGGCACAGATTAGACCGGATACCACTGGAAGTTTGCACGATCAAAGCTTCTTACCCTTTGAAAAATCTAATAGGTTGCAGTGGAACCCAGTTTCAGTTAAATAAAAATATTGACTTCTATTTAAGGCATAATATTTCCTATATATTTTGCACAAAACATTTAAACATTTTCTTTAATTAATGTGTGAATATTGATTACTATAAAGGAGATAATGGATAAAATGCAGTGAAAATTTTTGTCTAAGGTTTTTATTGACAAAGAGCTAACAACCCCCAGTTGAAAGCATATAAGTTTAAAAGCATGATGTAATCTGTCTTTATAGTGGTTTAATAGAGCTTGGCATTTTCAGAAGTGAAATAACAAATTAACTATTTAATTGTTTTCATAATTATTAGTGTCACTATGTTTCTAGAAGGCTTGATCTGCATTTTCTTCAAAGTAATCTGACATAACCCTCAATACTTACAATTAATTTTAAAAACAGCAACAAAAAAAATCATGAGAAGTCCTCTTCGATTGTAAAACCTTTGGTTTTCTTAAATGGATTTTTGATTTTGCATACTTTAAAATAGTTACAGGAAAATTTTATATTAACCATCCAGGACAATGAATGAGTAATTTGGTAAAGCTCAAGAAATTCTCCAAGTTACTCAAACTGTGAAATGCTAATGTTATTTCATAATATAAAGGGCCATTATAATTTTTAAAAAGTCTGCTGCAAGAAAATAATATAAAAGAAATAATTGAACATTTTATGGATAGGGGACAAGCTGAAATAGTAACACTGAAATGTGATTAAAAAACACGGATCACATAATTCAGTAGTATTTTATCAAAATGTGGAGACAATAGAATGTATTCATAAAAGGGGAAGACATAGTAGAATAAACCCTCTTCACTCTTTTTTTTGTAATTTTGAAGTATATTTCTAACCTTTCCCATAATTTTCTCTACATTCTTTTAAATATATTAGCAGTTTGTGTGTATAAAATTGAACTTGCAGGATTAAACAGACTTTTTAGAAGCAAAAAACCTAGCACTCTCATCAAAGAAGTTAAATAAACATTTTGTAAAAGGAAATATTGGTAGAAAACATTTCATAATGCACAAAATCTCTTTAGATGAACTTCATTCTGAAAGTAGATTTAAAAAAAAAATAAGTGCATTATCCTTTTTTTTTAAATTTTCTTTGTTGTTTTTTAATTTTAAAATTTTAACCACTTCAGAATCTGATGTAAGATAATCTTTGATTCCTTTAAATATAAGGTTTTTGAATTCTTTGTTTATTTTGAAATCTATCAGAAGTCTTAAAGCTAATGTCAGTGTTATGCTTCACTTTTTATTTTGCTTTAATTAAAATACTTATATTTATCTTAAGAGTGTTTTCTTCTTGAAATATCTGAGATAATTGCCTGTAAAAATAATGAAATCAGGAGACTGATTAGGGAAATTAGCTAGGCTGGATCTCAGAAACTGCATTTCTCTGTTAACCTCCTGGAGGGATCCATCAGGAACCTTCTCACCACAACTTCTCAGCTCTACTTTGAAACTATCTATTATGACCCTCTCCTGAAGGGGTAACTCAGGCTCTTGTTAATAGATCACTTGGGGAGAACTAGAGTGAAATGACACTGAATCATCATATTAAAATATTTTCATAGGTGTGTATTTATACATATACATATATATACATTAATGTGTGAAGAGGTTTTTTTAGAACAATTCATTCCCAATGGAAATTATTGTGTAGCCATTTTACTATTATCAGTAGTGCTATATCAACACAAAAATAACACTTCAGAAAATGTATAAAGAAAAGAAAGAAAGAGAAAGAAAGGATAAGAGCAGAAAGATATCATTGCCTGAGGATCCAGCAGTGAGACTTGATTGCTGCAACTTCAATATCCAAAGTGATCAAAGTGATTGTCACAGTCTTGATCTGTTGAGGGTGAGGGAAAACACACAGAACACAAAGTTCAATGGGTTAATAAACTCAGATTTATGTGAGAACACCCAGGTGCCTCCCCTGGTGGAGGAGTTTTACACTATCTGCTGCAGCACTGCAGATCTGCTGCAACATTTTGGATTTTGTGCAAAAACCCAAAAGTCCTCTGGTGGAAGGACCCAGAAATGAGTCTGGGGGTATTTAATGCCTTTTGGTTATTTATGATCCCTTCTGAGAGAAGGCAGCTGCCTCTCATGTCAGTATAGCTGAGCCAGTTTTGCTACATCAGGAGGGACAAATACCTTCAGACCAACAGTGAATGTCCTGGTACCTTCTGCAGGGTGGGGCAGAGTTTTACAGCTGATCCAGTTCTGTGAGAGAGGAGATGGGCGTGATAAAAAGCAATATCCCACCTTGCAGTATCTGCTTCTTTTTGGCCTTCTCCCTTATCTGGCTCAAAACCCAGCTTGTACCCATCGGTAGTGAGTGCTTTTATGAGAATCAGAGGTTTCAACAGCACACACCCAAAAACTGTCCTGCTCCCCTGTGGGAACTCAGCACATCAGTCCTGATGTGCAGAGT
>JAHXMQ010012338.1:6645590-6656184 GCA_020466415.1 Ammodramus savannarum pratensis | reverse complement strand
GGCTGCCCCAAGGCCATCCCGAGCCTTTCCAGACCAGCCAAGGGACGAGACACTCCCCCTCGAGGGCTGCAAACCCAGCCCTGACAAAGCACTGGTTGATTGGTTCAAGCTATTAACAATTAATGTTCCAGTTTCTCACAATCTATCATTTATTTCATGGGCTTTCTGCTACTGACTTTTAGTGTTGAAACAACTTAAGGGAAAACAGGCATTTGAACATTTGAAAATTACAGATGCATACTGTAAGCTATTGATAGCAATCTTTAACATTCATTGAAGCTGTTTAAAACCAACCTACTAGTAGAATGGGGCTAGATGGAATTTAGGATATTGTTTTTTACTTAAGATATTAAATTAGCTTATAAGAAATGCATTCAGTCATATATGAAATCAATAGGCCTGTGGCAGATTCCACCTCTTTTTAAACTCTGTATATTGAATGGTGTGTTGGATTTGCCTGGGGTAGAGTTAACTTTTTTCACAGTGCCTGGTATGGGACTGTGTTTTGGATTTGTGCTGAAAAGAGTGCTGATAACTCAGGGATGTTCCATTAAAACTGAGCAGTGTGTGCACAGGGTCAGAGCCTTTTCTGTCTCTCACAGCATCCCAACAGTGGGAGGGATTGGGAGGGATGAGGATGCATAAGGGTTGAGAGGTATTCAGAGCAATGATATTTGTCATCCCTAGTCACCATTACACGTGGTGGGGCTCTGCCCTCCTGGGGGTGACCAAACACCTGCCTGCTCATAGGAAGTAATGAATGAATTGCTTGTTTACTTTTGAGCAAGGCTTTTTGTTTCCCTGTTAAAATGTCTTTATCTCAATCCACGAGGTTTCTCACTTTTACCCTCTCCCACTTCTCTTCCCCAACCCACAGTGGGTATCTGTGTGGAACTTGGTTCCTGGCTGAGGTTTAATGATGATCCATGGCTAAGGCAGAAGCCTTAGGATGATTTTATCAAACTCAGAAAAGAAGATTTCCTTTTTTTTTCCTTTATTCATGACCACCAGATATTTTACTAGTAAGAAAGTACAATTATCCTTTTGGTTATATACTCCTCCTTCAGTTTGTTGCAAATTTGCTACCTGGGCTAACCATTTATTCATTCACTGGCTGGTTTTATTCTTTTTGTAAGGTCATGTTCCATGTGAAATTGCTGAAGTCACTCAGCCAAATCAAATGTAGCTCTTGGAGGATCAACGTTGTAATGCACCCAGCCTGACAGCATTAATCCTTTACTCTGTAACACCAAGAGTTCTACTTCACAAATTCAAACTTCCCAAAAATGACAAAACGTTTCAGTCCTGTAAATCAGTAACACTGCACTGAGGGACTTTGTCTTTAATGACTGTGACAAGAAAGTGAAAGCCAAGTTATAAAATGCTTCATCTAATTCCAGTCTAACAGTTTGGAAATCAAATTAGCTACCCTCTGCTTGCTTTCCTGAGACCTCAAGTTCTGTATAACACCAGGATGTGGGGCAAGAGCTTAAACACTGATTTATGGCAGCTGGCAGAGCTGTGGAGAAGGAATGGAAGAGCTCTGTCTGTGCATATGTGCATCCTGATGAAGGGGTAAGTAAGGAGTGCAATATTCCTGATAAATTGAGCTGTGCATCTACTACAAAAATAGGGTTAAGTGAACATTGGTTTCAGCTCTGCACAGCTGTTTCTGCAGATTGGGTTCCTGCTCCTTAATATTCATTGCTAGCAAAAACTCATGCAGAGAAGTTTTTGTTCAACATGAATATTTAGGAAATTACTGTTCAATGTATGAATATTTAGTTTTGCATGCAAAAACTCCAGTATTCATGAACAATTTTATGGATCTGTTATTCATCATTTACTGTTCTTCTCATTCATAAGTTTCATTCTTTCAGGAAAAAAAACAATGAAGCTGTAATAGTTTGGCAGTCACAAGGAAAAAAAATGCAAAAGGTTAATCTTTTCCTAATCTCTTAAAATCATTGTTTATAACAAATTTATCCACAATCCTAAGATTTTTGCTTTGGAGAACAAATACAAAATACTATTTCAGTAAATTCACTACATTTACTTTAGTAATGAATGCTAAGCATTAATTACTATGGAATTTATAAAAATGAGGATGTTTTTTGAGAGCTTTTAAGGCCAAAGGTAAGCATAAAAGTGCTCAGTTAGCCTATTTAAGCCATTTAAAATCCAGAGGATTTGGATTTATTATGAAGAAACATCTCAAAGGTCAGATATTAATAGTAACTACCACTTAATAAAATTACCAAATTTTTTGCCCCTTCAAGTGGGAATTCTAATGAAAAAAAAAAAACAATGGGGAAACACTTCACAGAATTATTGTGCCAATCACTATCATTAAGTAATGGAAAAGAATAATCTTCTTCTTCTTTTGTGGTATTTTCTGGGGTCCTCGTTGTTGGAAGTAAACATGAATCTGACTCCATGTTCTTAGGCTAATTTCTTATTTTATGATATTATATTATATTAAAGAAGGCTATACTAAACTATACTAAAGAATAGAGAAAGAATACAGACAGAAGGCTAAAAGATAATAAAGAAAAACTTATGTCTCCTTCCAGAGTCCCGACACAGCCTGATCGTGTTTTTACTTAATGATTGGTCATTAAGTAAAAACAATTCACATGCTGGATAAATAATCTCCAACCACATTCCAAAGCAACAAAACACAGGAGAAGCAAATGAGATCATATTGTTTTCCTTTTTCTCTGAGGCTTCTCAGCTTCCCAGGAGAAGAATCCTTGGCAAAGAGGATTTTTCAGAAAATAGGATGGTGACATTTCTTCAGTGTTTAAAATATAATACTCATCATTACATCTTGTTGATTTTCCAGGATCACTTCCTGCAAGCCTACGTGCAAGAAGCCAAACAAAGAAGGTCTGCAGAGATGAACAAGTAGCGTTGGACAAAACTCACACATGTAAAGAAAGCAAACAGTAAGTGGAAGCAGGGGTAAGTGATCTAGGAAGAATACAGAGACATTGTCCAGCCTTGTGGGGTTAGGAAAAACAGCCTTTGGTGAGTATGTCACAGAGTGATACTAGGACCACTGTTGTTCAGCATCTCAGTTAGTGACCTGAATGGTGAGACAGAATCCACCTTCAGCAAGTCTGCAGAAAAATGGTTGGTGGACCAGAAGATCATGTTGTTCTTCACAGGAACCTTGTCAGGGTGGAGATATGGGCAGACAAGAATCTCATATATTACAGCGAATTGAAATGCAAAGTCCTGTACCTGGGCCCCTCAGCGATATCAAATTCTCTGTGATCCAGCAGGGATCAAGGTCAGCAGTCTTCCAGGGTCCATTAGACAGAGTTTTACCAGCAGATTGATGGAGATGGTCCTTCCCCTCTACTCAACCATGGGGAGAAAAAACCTGGAGTGCTGGCCCAGTGTTGGGGTCCTCTGTAAAAAAGACAGGGAAATACTGGGGTGACTCTTGTAAACGGCTACTTAGTGGTTAAGGGCTTGGAGCCCATGACACATGAGGAATACAGAAGGCTTAGGAGGGATTTTATCAAAATGCATAAATACCTCATGGAGGAAGTACAGAAAATACACTGAAACACAGAAAAGCCACTTATACATGAGGAAATATTGACTATGAGGGTGGTTGCTCAATGGAGCTTGTTCCTCAGAGAGGTTATGGAGTCTCTCTCCTAGGAGATACTGAAAACACAATTGGAGTGACCTTAAAAGAGGGGTTTCACTAGATGATTTCCACGTGTACCTTGCAGCCTCAGTAATGTTGAGAGAGCAGCAGCTTTTTCTTTCATATGAATCAATCATCACTTCAGTTGTTAAGACTTGTCTAGTCTGACAAGTTTAAGATGAGACAATTTGAAGTTGTATTTAACCTTCATCCTAACCCTTAAATTAATGCAGATTTAGATTAATTTTAATAAAAGTAATTAACTTCCCCATTGGACTAGAGAAGATCCAGCATCCATCTCAGTGACAAAACTGTGAATCAGTGTAACTGTACCATGTATTGTGGATGTCCCTTCTATGCTGGAGAGTGATGCTGAAAGTCCTCTTTTCTGGAATTGCATCCCCCAGCATTCTGGTGGGTTCAGCACTCTCATCTCATTTTTGTTTTGCATTCTCCTGAAATGGGGGTACAACAGTACTAATGGCACAGCAACCAAACACTCCAGGCAACAACATCTGTTTTTTATTCTTTTGCTCAATCAATCATTTTAATACATTATTTGGAAGGAATTAATTGAATATTTCTGTTTCTCTATGACTTCTTCCAAAAGGCTACCCTTTCCGAAAGATAAGAGAAGAGCATTCAAAATCTTCTTGGCTTTGCAAATTCTGTCATTGTCAGGAATTTTTCTCCTATATTTCAGCCACAGTACTGGAAGCAGGAAAGCAGACAGCTCTAACATAATTTTCAGACTGTGCAGATGTGCTTACAAGTCGACAACTTCCCCAATAGTGATGAGCACTAGTAGATTCTGATACAAGGAAAAAGATACTAATGTTTATCTACACATCTTTCTTATTTTTTTTTTTTTTTTTTGTTGGTTTGTTGTTGTTGTTGTTGTTGGTTTTTTTTTCCTAAATAAATACTTTAAAAAGGTCTCCATTTCCTTCCCAGTTTTAGTCCATGTAAGAAGTTTTAATAAGTAAGCTGCATGACCTAGCTTGGCACTCATCATATTAACTACAAAACATTCAAATTTGACATGTGAGCCACACATCAACATATGGGCAATGAGTGTATGCACATCATGCATTTAATACCCCATTGTCCTCAGAGTTTGAGGAAAGAGAACCCATACATGCTTTGAATTTAAAATTCTTGAAGGTATACTCTCACTGTGCGAGTATTTATCCAGCAGAGAGTAACACTATCACTAATGAGAATTGCCTGATTCACTGGTCATTGTGTTTGCTTTGAACCATGACAGTCACTGTAGATGCAACTGGGTGGCCACTGTTATCCTTCAGGAAATAGCAGTGTTGACATCCATTTGATACACCACTCTAAAAGGAAGAAAATAAAAATATCCAGAAATGAGATAATCTTAAAAAATAGCTGATGAAACAAGGAAAGAAAATGGATTAGCATGAATCTATACTTCAGCTAAATATAGAACTGAGACACAAGAATGAAACATGAGAAGTTCTATTTTACAACAGTTGCTAGTTTTATAGATGTGCACGATCTCCTCTGGCTTACTGTTGCATGTGAAAGTTGGACCCCCCAGAACAGATTATGTTGCCTGTTCTATCACATTTATAAATAACAAAAAATAACATGACAAGGATTATTAAGCAGTGTAAAGCAAGTAAAAGAATAGAAGCAGAAATAACAAGGTTATCAACATTCTTCCTGAACAGTTATTTCTATGAATTATGATGGTATAGATCAGTACATCTCCACTCAGAAACAGGCAGAGACTAAAAAATTGTCTGATTAAAAACTGTCTCTTACTTTTGCTAGATGGTTTCTGGGACAGAGAAAGAGTATAGTAGTAGTAGTAGTAGTAGTAGTAGTTGTAGTAGTAGTAGTAGTAGTAATAATAATAAAAATAATAATAATAATAGGAAATCCCTAAAAAACCTCCCTTTAACCTGAAATCCTGCTCCTTTTATGACACTCTGAAATATTTGTTTAGTTGAACTTCAATATATTATAGGCAAACACATTTCAGAATGCTACTTCAAATATTAAATTTCTTTAAATAGTAGTTCAAATAAAAATTTTAATCAAGAAAGGATTGTAATACTTTCCAAAGTCAAAGTTGTAGCAAAATTCTGGAAGAAAAAAAAAAAACAATATTTTACCACCATCCCACTAAAAAGCAAGTGAAAAAATAAATTTCATTAAGAAATGTTAAAGTGAATTCAAGAAATCTGTCTCATACTCAGGATTCATTGTTCACTTTCCTGCCTCCCTTTGCAGGCTGCTGTCACACTGACAGTCGTTCTTTCCAGAAGTGTTCACACTGTCCAAAAAGCACTTCTAGTTCAGCCTGGATGAAGATTAGGTGTAGTGGGTGGTCAGAGCAGGTACTGCAGAATTGTCAGTGAAGGTTTGGAACCAGTACAAAAATAAAGATACCATACACTGCCACAGACATCTTTTATGAAAAATCCTTTCCTTAGGATTTTTCCTCCTGAGAAGCTGAGAGGCCTCAGGAACAAAATGTAAACAATGATTATCTGCTGCATCTGTGGAATGCAACAGGTGCATCTGTGATTGGCCCATGTTGGATGTTTGTAATTAATGGCCAATCACAGTGAGCTGGCTTGGACAGAAAGCCGAGCCACAAACCTTTGTGATCATTCTTTCATTTCTATTCTTAGCTGGCCTTCTGATGAAACTTTTTCTTCTATTCTTTTAGTATATTTTAATGTAATATATATCATAAAATAATTAATCAAGCCTTCTGAAACATGGAGTCAAATCCTCATCTCTTCCCTCAACCTGAGACCCCTGTGAACACCATCACAATACACACTTGTCTGCAGTTTTGAATCAACATGTAGTTGAGAGTAGAAAGACCATCAGAGAGTGTCTGTACTATCCTTAAGTTAAAGAAGGAGGTTGGTATGTGGGCTTCGAAGCGTAAGGTCACTTTTTTAGGGACAAAAAGGACAGAACAAGCACCCAAAGCCATCAGGGAATCACACCAGACACGGCAGGAGCACGATGTCACAGATTGTTTCAAAGCTGTAGCATGTTTGCTACAGTTCCCTCCTCTGTGTGATGGTCATCAGCTTGTGAGAAGACTGGAAGGAATTCCAAATAACCAATTTCTGTCCCAGCTTGCTCAGGTTCAGGGATGCATATCAAGTATCCTCAACTCAACATATCTATCATGCTAATTTAGGATGACCTCTTGTGAAAAAGGGTCTTTCCAACTCATGCCATGAGTGCTGCCACTAAGTCACACTGCCATTGGCAGATGGATCCCTGATTCAGTGACATCAGCTGTTCACCCACACCAGCCAGACTACATTTCCAGAATCCTGGGGAGATTAACCAGCACCCTCTGGAAAGGTACAAAACTTAACCCACTTTTTGGTGGTCATGTAAGCCTCTCTGTTACCTTTGCTGTTCACAGGACCATCATTATTATTTTATATCAGTTATTTACATCTTGGCACTGTTGCTGTGGTTTGTATAAATTCTATCCAACCTCCTGTAAATATGTTCTTAGCTTCTGGAAAGCATTTTTATTGCCACTCTCTTGTTCATATCCTTTCCTGCTAAGGTAGGGGTGATGCATACAGAGATGATGCAAAAAACATTCCAGTCTGCACTTGCCAGGGGTACACTCATATCCCTGTTCAGCTCCTTGGTGGATGCAGTCCAAGACACAGAAGACTCAGCCCTAAAATTCAGGCTGCCACAGCTGAGAATCCATGCCCTTTTTCAGCCCTGGGCTGTTTGGTGATGGAGAGTCTGGCAGCACTAGGTGAACTTTTAAGTGAAATAAGTTTATTGTAATAAAATACAAAGACTGGGAAAAAGTAAAAAGCAATTGCTTTCTTTTGAGGCAGACAAGTAAACCCCCCTCTAAGTATAGCATTCCTTCTCCTTTAGCTTGGTTTCATTTTGTTTTCTCTGTTCTCCCCTGCCAGTGGAATAACAAGTCAGCTATCTCTAAAGTCAATTCAAACATCTCCCAGGAAATAAGCAGCAGTCTCTTAGATAAATTTCAGTCTTTTCTTGCTGAGGAGCATACTGCTCTAAGATGAAGTCTCTCATTATATCCTTTTTTCTTGGACGACTTCTGCTGAATGGAAGTTCAGCCCTGGGTGTTCCTATAATCTCCAACACTGAGAGTGATTTGATAGGGCATTATCTCTTCTCGCCTGCGCTGCTCTGCTGCAGTCACAGTTTCAGTCACTTGCCATCGATAGAAAATTCATTCCTATGGGGAAAAAGCCAGGTAGGTTTAACTGTTAATTGACTGCAGAGAAAACTGGAATTTTTCCCTGACAAAAAGGTAAGTGAGGAACATTCCCCATATTTCTGAGTATTAACTATGGTATATAAAATTTTAATAGTGGTAACTTCAGAACACTTGATATAGCCTTGATGTCATTAACACAAAAAATCCCTTGAAGGTCATTGTGCTTGTGGAGATGACTTCTAAATAGACATGTAGAGGGACTGTCTTTTAAGATCTGTAAAACACAAATAATTTGGTTTAGGAATACTTTATTAAACATTTGTGTGAAAACACAGGTGAGAAAGCACAGTGTTTATGATATTCTGAAGGGCTTTTGACTGTATCCCTGATATTCTTTCACATTTTATGATGTAAAAGTCCAACACACTTTTAGCAGTAATGATGTAAAGAAGTAGCATGAACAGAATAAACTTGTTCATGCTATTTCTTTACATCATTACTGCTAAAAAGTTGGTACCATTCTACATAGTCACAGGGGCAAAATAGATGTGTGGTATAAAAGATAGGAAATTCCATGATATATTCACTTCACTGGTCACCAAAAGCAGACTGCATTTAAAACACACTACCCAAAGTGGTCATAATGAGCTCATAATGAGCTCATTTGTTTGCCACACTGAAAATTCTGATCTGTATATCTACTAAATGTTCATATATATATATATATATATATATATATATATATATATCTCATTGAAAAAGAATTTATACATGGGGTAAGCTGTGTTAATGGAACAAAGTATTGGAAATTGGCATGTGTATTTCAGTGAGACTCTACATGGAAGAATCAGACCACAGTTTATTTCAAATGCTTGTTGGCATTTTTTGTTTGTTTTGCATATTTATGAAGTTGATGGAAATACATTTCAGGGTGAAGAAAGAGTAAGGCATTCCATGTCAGCTGAAATTTTGTTATAATCTCTGTTCCCACAGATTGTTCATGAGACCTAAAGAAGATGATGAAATGAATTTACACTTATTTTTCTCACTTAATTATGATTTTTGGCACAGTACTTGTTGTCAGAATCTGTGACATAGGAAATGATTTGGCAGAATAAAATGAGCTGAGAGCAGCAAAGTTGCTTTCCTTTTCAATTATCAGAATATTCAATCCCTTCAATAGATCTTGTTATATACACATTTTATGGATTATCAGGACAAGGAGGATGCTTTGTCCCCTTGATACTGTCTCTGTCAATTAAACTGCTTTTCCTACTTCATCCAAAAATGTATTCAGAACATATGTGTTTCAAAGAAGGAAAACCACAAAATTCTGAGCAGGAGACACAGTATAGCAACAGGTGTTAAGAGTCCTACTGGATATAAATTACTTGTTAATTAGAAATTGGGCAATGGGAACAATATGTCCAAGACATGAACTAATCCTCATGGAAGGGGCTTTGATCTCCTGTCTCATATCCCAAACAATTCACATACTGTCTATAATGGCATGACATATAGCACGACTGGGCAAATGGACTGGTTCTCTCCCTTTTTTATTTTTTAGATCTACACCTCTAGGAGCAATAGCATCTTTGCTCTTTTAAGTAATTGATTTCAGTACAGGTCAGAAATCCATATTGCTTAGCAAGTAAATATTGTCTAGTAAATAAAGGTGGTGAGGAATGTAAACAATGACTTTGGCTATTTGACCTTAGTAAGCCCACAGGGTCAATGGAAAAATTGCTGAAGGAATCATCATTTCTAAATAACCAGCTAGGAAAAAAACAACCACAAACCAAACAAAAAGAATGAATGCAATAATAATGACAGAAGATAGTTAAATTTTTTTTATAATTTATACTTTAATTGATCTATTGTTTTCAGTCAATGGTTGTAAACAAGAAGAAATAGATTCAGAGTGTGATATTTGGTCAGCTTGTTTTTTATTTCACTCAAACTAATTTTGATTTTGGAGTACAAATTGATTTTATTTCATTGTGTTATTATACCTTCCTTCAAGCTAAAATATATTTTGATAGCCAAATCCAAATTATAATTGTCTGATTAGATGACTGAGCAAAAATACCAGACCTATGTTCCATAGTCATCAAAGTAAAATTTAGGAATAGTAAAAAAATAATTTAAATGTCCTACCTATCGAATGTGGGAAATGTGTATAGTTATATTTTACTGTGAATTTGTACAGATGCATATTTGCATAAACTGCATAGATATGTATCTAATATTTACAAGCACACTTTCATTAAGAGAACATTGAAGTTGCACTGTTAAAGGAATAAGAGAAAGGACATATAGTCATGAATTGTTATTTAAATTATAGTCATATTTCCCTGCCTTTATTCACATAATAACATGTGTCCTGTTTACATAGCTTGAACATCTTTACAAATGAAGGTGGGATAGGTACAGCTTCCTACTGACATGGGAAAACAATGATGTTGGGCTACCTGAGGAGAGTCATGTACTGGGGCTCTAATGATCTTTACCTGGAAGTTGGCCAGGTGTTTTTACCTGCAGATTCAAACCATCTGCAAATGTGTAATACATAGTAGGGCCATTTTGTACAGTTTAAGGTGCATCAACTTCCAAAGTGCTGGAATACCAGACCTTGCGGCCCCTGCCTGTCTTGCCTGGGGTATCACATCCCCAGTTTCCATACCATGCTTAATTTGTCCTTCTAC
>JAHXMQ010012338.1:6626823-6645490 GCA_020466415.1 Ammodramus savannarum pratensis | reverse complement strand
CTCCCTTCACTTCAACAGAGGAGGAGCCAGCAGTAGGTTTTATCAGGAAGTTTTCCTCATCACAGAGCAAACAGGAGACAGGTCAGACATCCTGACTGGGGTGCTCTTGGATCCCTGCAGCCAGCTCAGGAGAAGGGGCTTCAGCTGTATTCCTAAAGCCTACAGCTGTGATGGGATTTGCAGGACTGCAGTTCATGTGGAGAACAATGAAGAGATAGAGGGCCCAAAGAAAGGTAATCAAGTCACAAAACATGAAAGTGAGAATAAGAAAATCAGACTGCGGAATCGTGACTGGACCAAGTCATGACCCAAGAAAACCAGCCTGCAAAGGACAATGGAAAGTCCTTGGCACCTGGGAGAGATTTTAGCCAAAATTTTTGCATGAGAGGTCTTTATTTCTGCTGCATAGAAAGTGTAAGGCATGTTTCCCCAGCCAGGGAAGATTTCTGTTGAGAGTTCCTTTCAAATCTGTGACTCCAGGTTCTTACTACAGAACCTGTAAAATACATCCCTACTTGGATCAACCTAGAAAGACCAATTGCTTTTCTGACTTGGTGAAGGAAAAGTATGGAGGAAATAAATTTAATATAAACCATAAATACAGGAAAAATATTCATAAAACACTTTTAATATTTTATAAATATTTGTAAAATGTAAAAAATAGTTATCTGTAAAATGCATTACTCACATAAATCACATAAAATCATGCCAACACATGTTGTTTATGAGAGGATTATAATTTTTCATTAAACAGTTTTCTTGTTTCTTTTTTCATTTCCTTATATTTTAAAACGTGCACATTCTGAAGCATTTTATATAGAAAGGTAGTATCTCTCCATTTTCTATATCTGAGGATACATTTCAAATCAGAAAGGAATTTGAAGCCTGCTGGAAGCACACTAAAAGGGACCAAAGTCAATTATCACTTCCAATATTGACACTAGAGGTAGCCATTAATCCTGAATGTGAAACAAGGGCCCAAGTTAGAAATAACAGTAATTGACTGAACATGTAATGACTTTGACTGGATTGGCTTTTTTCTTCCATCCACCAAAACTCTTCCCTTTTTCACTTCTGATATAATCTTTAATCCTTAGTTCTCTTATCAATATAATGACTTGCATTTTAGCCCATACAAAGCCTTCTGCAAAAACAATCCTAGACCTTACAAAGGTGTGCTACTGGTTGAAAAAGCATTTAGAAGCATGGCAAAAAAAAAAAAGAAAAAAAGAAAGTTACCCAAAAAAGTAATTCAGATGAAGACAATTTTATATTTTACCTTAGCACTTAAAAATAATGGTTTTTACATGTCAGTTTTTATGCTATTTGTGTGTGTTGAGGCTTGATGCTAAGAATCAGCTACAGTGTGTATGTGTTTATTCTCCTATCTGCAGGAGTAGTTGCTCTTTTAATAAGAATTTAAAAATAAAAAATGGCTTTCCTTCAAGACCTGAATGCTTGAAACTTGTTTTTGCAATCAATATAGAACACAGCTGGCCTGCTGCAAGAAAATAGCACCTTGATGATAATTAATATGTTGTGTTATGGTGGTTTTAGCTCACAGAGATCAAGCACTTCACCTAAAAGAAAGCCATGAACTCTTTCTCTAATCAGTGCTTCTTTTAAAATATTAATGCAATTTATCAGTTGGAAACTGTAGAGCAATATTATTAGGGAATTATAGAAATAACATTTTCAAGGGTTTATTACTATATTTTTACTCTGATTTATAATTAAAACCCCTAGAAGTATGTAGAAATAATATTAAAAGTCAGGCTTAGACCACATATGTGAATATATTTATGGAGAAAATATTTTTCAGAGATAGGGGGAAGCTGTGTAACCTCTGATTTATGTTTCCAATGAGTGAGGAAGTGGCTTATATCCATTTGAAAATTGGTTAAAATGTAGGAGCATACATGTTCATACATTCTTTTTCATAGAATGTGGAGCATTCATGAGTAGCAGAAATTGTTTTATTTTGAAAATTGAAAATTGGTAGCTGGGAAAAA
Organism: Ammodramus savannarum pratensis; assembly: GCA_020466415.1. Classification (NCBI taxonomy): domain Eukaryota; kingdom Metazoa; phylum Chordata; class Aves; order Passeriformes; family Passerellidae; genus Ammodramus; species Ammodramus savannarum. The sequence goes on along the minus strand of JAHXMQ010012338.1, from coordinate 6,643,478 downwards.
ACCTTATTGAACCACATAAATTTTTAAAAAGCACTGTAATCAACCTACACTTAGGATCAAAAGACTTCTAAATATGATTTGCAGATTTAGTTCACAACTTCAAAACATTTCTAATATCTTACCAGAAAGCTTGTTTTTCTGTGAAGTAGTTTTGGGTTTCTCAAAAGAAGTTATATGGAATACATACCTCTAAATATAAACATATATGTATGTATATGTGTGTTCATAGATATATTTAGCAAAAACAACCTATTGAAGGGAAAAGGTTCTGATTTAATTCTGCTTTTTCTGAGGTTGAAGCTCTGAGTAATACTGTTTAAATACTGTTAAATTATATTAACACCCACTTAATATGCAGGTGATGACCTTGTTAGTAGTAATTTGGTAGAATGAACTGATTATATAAAAGTACCTCATGTTCCAAGAAGTTGGCATCACACAAGCAGAAAATGGAAATATATATTAACATGGTTTGTGGGTAGCTAAGCAGTTTCCAAAAGATTTTTTTTAAATGTGGTCCTTATTTTTTTATTCTCTTTAAAGTTTCTAATTAAGTTTTTTTTCTTTATTATTAAAATATCTTTTCTGAATAGTTTGTATGCTGGGAATAACTTAAGCCTGTTTTCAGCCAGTGACTAACCATGGTAAGCCCCTGACCTCAAAACAATCATGCTATATTGATCCTGTAGGTATTGCATTATAAAGTGGACTGATATTTATGATTAAATATTTGAAAGGTTACTTATAGCCTAAATGTGAATTGTAAATTAGAGTGGTAGGTTTCTATTTTAAAGAAAATGGATGCTATAGCAGTATGACAAAGGAAAAGAAAATCAAAATGTTCAACTCCAACCCTATTCAGCCAATGACAAAAATTGTAGTTCAGCTGAAGCTCTCTAAATTACTGTGTGACTTCTTGAAAGGAAAAATTTTAATAATTTGGTAAGAAAAGATTCTTGCAATAATTCAGAGCTTTTAGGTTGCCACTGCAAATAAAACTTCTTGGTATTTATCATCAACAGGTTTGTAGGAGCTGATGAAAGTTTTTGCAATGCCAGTTGAACTGCTGCTTTGGAAAGAGGGAAAATGGCTTCAAGCTGAAAGTAGGGAGGTTTAGCTTAGATTTAAGGAAGAAATTCTTCCTTGTGAGGGTGGTGAGGCCCTGGCACAGGTTTCCCAGAGAAGCTGTGGCTGCCCCATCCCTGGAAATGTTCAAGGCCAGGTTGGATGGGGCTCTGAGCACCCTGCTCTAGTGGAAAGTGTTTTTGGCAATAATTATGATCTTTAAGGTCCCTTTCAACTCAAGCCATTCTGTGCTGTATGAAAAAAATAAGAAATAGCCAGGAAGAAGGAGTAAGAGAGAGCAGCTGTAGAACAGGCTTTTTTTTGTCTGAGCTTTGAAGTGAGAAGCTCAAGTTTCTGTTTTCTGCACCAAAGCTGTAGGGTCACTGGAAACAATTGTTAGATAAAATACAAAATCCCTATCCCAAATAAAATCATGGTTCTTAAAGGAACATTTTTTTTCTCTGTGTATCTAACAGACTCTCTAATAGAGTCTAAGCTCTCTGCTCTGCAGTGCTCTCAGTTCAGCAAGACTCAAACATCTCACTAAAATTAATGAAATTTCCATGTGGAAAATTGCCCTTTTAATGAAAATTGCAAGATTGGAGTTCAATTATGAAAAAAATGCATGAAAACCTAAATGAAGGCATGAGTCACCAAGAACAGGTTTTGAGAGGAAGAACAGCAAGAGTAGCAGTTCTGGTGAAAGTTATATCTATTTGTGTTTGCTTTTAACAGAAATATTCAAACCCTCTATGAGTTTAGTTACTTTTTGACAGCTTTTGAAGCTTGATGTTCAAATAAGAGATCTTTCAATAAGATCCCTTAAATGCTCCAATTTTGTTGTCTTTAGAATGAAACTGTTTTTTTCTGAGCTAATAAAGGATTTGTTTTAATTTCACAATGTGTAGGATAAAATGGAAGTGGTAACACATTCTCATGCCTCTGAAATGAATTTTTCTGGATTAAAATGCCATAATAAGATACTTTTTCTTTTTTCCTGAAACAGTTTATTTTTTTAAAGCATTATATTCCAAAAAAATAGGAATGTGACAATAGTACATGTGCTTACAGAACTGTAAATACAAGGCATAACCAGGTAGCTAGATGGAATTTTTTTTTAATTTTTTAAATCAGTTACTTGCTAAGTAAAGTTACAAGCTAAGCAAAGTATGCAGTCAAATTATGTCAGTGTCCTTTACCTGTGAATTAGCCACAGTGATGCATTTAGTCTGTTGTTTCCTGTTCTTTTAGCAGCTGGAGGAGAGATGAAAAGCTGATTAATCAAGGTATGCTTCTTTTCCTTTCATGTTATCATTTTGATTAATTAGTAATTACCCAACTCTTTCCTACCTTTATTAGCTTCTCCTCGTGTACTGTCAGGTTTGGAAAACTTTTGAACTACGTGACTTGTCTCCTCAGACCACACTCTGATGCTTTCTTAAATATTTTATCTCATGGCATTCTGGGCTGCAAAGTGCCAGAGAACTGTTTATGAGAAGAGACAATTTTATTTAAAGTATATTAAAAAAAAATAAAATTATATATATATATATGCACTAAATGTATAGCTAGGTTTGTGTAATTAATATTCAAACCCATCAACTTTAGTTGATGAGATGCAGCATGCAAAGAATTGCTAAATAAATATCTTGAAGAAATAAAAGAAAAAGAAATATATCTATCCGTCTGTTTAAAAGGCGAATGAAAATGTTACAGACACCCTAAATGAAATTTTCTAAATACTTGGGAGGTCTAGCTTACTCTAAAGAAAATGTTACAAATATTTTAGTAGTTATTCAATTTCTATCAAACATTATGTTGTTTGTTCCAGGAGAATTCAAGAGTTCAATAAAGTGTCTTCTTTTTCTAAGAAAGAATTATTGAAATCAATCAGTTTGATAAATAAATGAAATTAGTTTGGCTCCACTGTATCTCATTTCAAAACATCAGGTGAATGAAAATAAATGCTAGTATAACATGGATAGATTGATATGCTAATTGAATTGAAGACCTTACAATAAATGAATGACATAGATAGATATTTGTGTATTTGTTAAGGTTTTTTCACTGACTATAAATTCACTACAGCACTAATTCAGAATAGGAAAAGTTATTTTATGTATCTGGTTTTTAAAAGGATAAAATATCTGACACCACAATTTAAGCTTGACTTCTGCATTGATGATAGATACCAGTAGCCTTCAGTAGATTTTGTGCAAGCTAATTATGGAACATCTGAATTAAGAAACAAATTTTGACAATTAGTTGAACCATTTAAAATTGAGACTTAGTGTTAAATGTTTAAATGAAAATTCATTAATTTCTTTAAAGTCAGTAAACTGCAGGAAAAAATAGTAGTTTGCAAGATCAAACTTAATAAAACAGGACACTTCTTAGTCGCTTTTAAGTCCATTGTGCCATTGTCAATCTTTAAATCCATTGTGCCATTGTCAATCTTTAAAAAGATCATAAATCTCTTAGAATAGAGGAAATCCTATGAAATTTTAAATATTTAGTTTAAATCTTCTATAAATATGCACACTTTGTCAAAGAGAGCGTGGATGACCTGGGAGTGTCTGTGGATGTCAGTTGTTCAAGCCCAAAGAAGGGTGGTTTCAGAGTGGAGTCTGGAATATGTCAGTGACATATTTCAGTGACAAACACTGCAGCTAGCTTTAGAAACACCACACCCTCACACACAACCAACAGCTTTTTATTTCCTTCATTTCAAAAAGCAACACAAATGTTCCCCAGCTTTGAATACAAACTAAGAGAGGTTACAGATGTTGTGTCTTGGATCAAGTGTTCTGCTCAGTCATTTTTCAGTAGAATAAAGGAAGCAGTAGTAATACCTAGGATTCATAGAGACTTATGATTTATACATATTAAAGGACTTTATAAAAGAGGCAAATCTATTTTTTCTTCCTCTTTTGAGATAGGAAAATGGAAACAGAATGAAGAGTGACCTGCTTAAATTCATCCAAAAAACCATGACAAAATTTAAAACTGAACTCTTACCCTTATTTCTTTGTTGAAGCTCAATCTGTTATAACACAGGGAACCAGAGAGAGCTGAAACTGTGCAGTGCTTGAAGTCTTGATAAAGAAAGGTTAAAGGCAACAGCAGCCTGTGAATGCTACTCTGGTCCTGATTCAAGCTTACCCAGTGGGGGGAAGGCTGGGTCACTGTGGACATGGCTTGAGAAAATCTAGGGGGAAGCCTGAACAAATAATTTCTGATCTGTGAATGAAAACGTGGAAGCTCAGTGTCTTTTCTTCTGCTCTCTTGCTCCCAATTCAGTTGCAAATAAAGGCACTTCTTTTACCCTGTGAGTTAATAAAGGAAATGGGTAAGATCATTCTCTAGACAGTAGTTCAGAGGATTTGGCGGCAACAAATGGTCACAGCATTTAACCTGCTTAGGCAGAGGTTCAAGAATAGCTGTGTTACCTGTAATGAGCTCATTAATATCTACAGTCACCAAATTTAAAAGCTCACCAAATAGATACAATACTTAATTATTCAATATAACAAACAACAATATATTAATGAAAGTATGTCTCAGTTGTGCTCATTCAAATTAATTCAAAATGTCTCTAAACTAATTTAATCATATTTAAAGCTTTAAAACATAAACTCTTGATCATATTTACTTTCATTTAACTCTTATATCATTCTCACATATATTAAAGGTATTTCTCTGTAAAATCAGGTTGGTTTAACTCCACCTTTCTTTTTATTCTTCTTTATTGTTTTTTTTTTTTCGTTTGAAGAGCATTCATCCATTATTGGATATAATTTCATAAATCATAATAATGAAAAGCAATGTTTTACTGGCCTGAATGTTGGCAAGACTAATAAAGATAATTTTTAAAAAAGAAGTATTGCACTGACAATCTCAAGTTTTAACTTTAAAGACATTCCTCTATGTTTCATCCTGCAAGTTTGCTTCTCACATATTTCTAACTAAATGCAATTAGATAAAACCTACTGCTGAAAATCAAGTAAGCCTTCAGTTAAGAATCAGTGACTCACAAAAGGTGCTTGGTTAGTTATTACTTCAGAAGTTGAAATTTAATTAATACAGCATAGTTCAAAAAGTTCAAACTTGCATGAATTTTGCAAAACAGCAGCTTATGAGAAAAATACTGGGAAAATAAAATAAAGAAGAAATTGAGTAAAAGGATGGCTCAGTGGATAAAGTACTCACTTTCATCTCTTCTTTGATGCTATATTCAATCATCCACAGAGGACACAGCCTAGCTCACAAACTCACACCTAATTTATCAACATGGGCATGATCTTCACCTCTTCTCCCAAAGTTCATGACTAATCTATCATGGGGTTTTAATAGCCTCTAGCAGAAAGTCTGCTGGCAGGTCAGGTTCATGGTCACTATGCAATAAGATCCATGGTTTACAACCAGAAATATTTTCATCTTTCACTTCCCTGATACACATGGCTTTGAACAATTTTACATTAGTACATTCTCAACATCAGTTTCCATATAATTTATTTTCTGAAGAGATCTTAGTAATATTTTTCACCTTATTCATCTCTTCATCAGGGAAAGGTTTTGAAGTCTGACTTATAACGTCCTAAAAATTGTCAGTGTTCACTATGATACCTCAAATATCTGCTTTTCCTTTCCATGTAATTAAACCAGGTTTTTATTAGAAACTTCATCTGAAAGAGTATTTAATTATCTCTTATGTCTTCCATGTGAATGTCATCAAAGTCTCCTCTTCATATTACTGACATATAGATGGAGTTTGGGACATCACATCTGAAATGATACAAAATTTTGATTTTTGTTTCAAGATTTTAACCAATTTTATTTAGTTACCTTTTTTACTAATAGATACAAACCAGTCAGGGACTGTAATCCATGGTATCTCCTGCAGAGAGTGCAGGTGAGCTCTGGCCCTGTAAATACAATTTATTCTGGGGACAGGAATCGGAGATGGTGGGGAAGGGAGAATGTATTAAAAGAAAGCCACATCACTATGGAGAAAAAAATATCTTACCATCAACACCACATTCCTCTCAGTAAAGACCTCAGGATACTCATAACTCATCACAAACGTCCTCAGTCTTCAAGAAGTCTAAAGCTGTCAATCTTGGAACACACTGGAACATGGGAAACTGAACACGCTGGAACTGCAAAAAGGTGGGCATAACTCCAGAGGAAGGAGGTAGATAAAATTTTTGATATTTTATTGTCAATAAGGCCTTTTACTTGCTTTATTTGGAGTATTAGAGCACCACAGCATCAATTGTGTTGCTATACTCTTAGGTCTACAAAGCTAAGATGAAGATGAAGAATTTGCTTTCACCCATAATGAGGTTTTGGTCGTAACAGAGGAAACACACAGATCCTGCAGAAACACTGAAATGCAGAATCAGCCACAAAGACTAGTTCTTTTTTCTGCATCTCTCATTTTTTCATGCCAGAAGTTTATCCCAGTAAAACAAGATGTGATTAGATGATGGAAAGTCAGAAAGAAGACAATGTATGTGACTTGTTTCTCTCTCTGGATTGCTTGCTCACAAGCTTAGGAGTCCTCTTCCAGAAGAGAGAGATTGATGCTATGGCAGTACAAATATGACTCAGTGACAGCAGCACCTTGACTCCATTGGCATTAGCTCTTCACACCAGCTAATGTCAGGTCACTAATTCACACTGCAATGCTAATTTGGAGCTAATGTCCTGGTCATCCCTACATTACAGCTGAAGCATGACAGAGTCACTTGGTGGAGAAGGGACTTTGGGAGATCTGTAGTCACACCTCCTGCCCAAACCAGCAGGAGAAGCTCTGGCATCAGACCAGGCTGCTTAGGGCTTTCTCCTATCAGGTCTTGAAAACCTCAAGGCATAAGATTTAAAAAAGATTTAAAAACGTTAATTCCCATGCTTGAACGCCCTTGAGAGAAAAAACCAGCTTATTCTTATACCTAGCCTTAAACATCTCATTTCAAATGATGCCTGATTTTTTTTTTTTTTTTTTTTTTTTTTTTTTTTTTTTTTTTTTTTTTTTTTTTTTTTTTGGTTAGTTGGTTTGATTTTGTTTTGCTTTGTTTTGTCCCAGCTTCTTCTCTGCAGCTGTCTCTTCTCCAGGATGAAATCCAGATCCCTCAGCCCCTCACATGGCAAGTATTCAAGATTTGCCTGGTTTGAAATGTATCCTCCTACCTTTCTTCAACTTCTAGATGCCTTTGTTTTACTTGGTGGTCCAAACTGCAGCTCTATATGATCTAATGAGTGACAAATAGAAGGAATGGAGCAAATAATAAGATGGTTTATGGATAAAATGTTATTTCCTAGTGCATTGCTTATATTGCTCAATATTATCAAGTGTGGGCTTCAAAAGGCTCCTGCTCTTGTTAATGCAGTCCAGGAAATATTTATGATTTCATAAGCAAATGTTGTGGGCAAAGGTCCCATTAAGTGCCATCATTCAGTGTATTTGTTTGGACAGTCAACAGATATATTACACAGACTGCTGAAAGATAGATGATAATTAGTTTGCATTAAGAAATTCAAAATGAAAATGAATATAGTAAGAAGCAGGTCTTCCCTTCTGAGAGTGATGCGGGAAATCAGAAGTAAAAATATACTATATTCTGCTTATTGTGGTAGTAACTCCATTTAAAATTGGACTAAGTACACACACTTAGTGTAAAGATCTAATTTCTAAGACAAATGCTTGATAGACATTTCTGAAGACTTCATTTTTCTGCTTAGTCTAAACCATAGGTTCAACCTGAGGAACAGCAGCAAAAATGCTCATGCCATAGTGTGTTTCTGACGAGACAGAAGAGATGTAGCTTTTGACCACTCAGTGCCTGCCAAGTGTGATGGCACTTTCTGCCAGGGCACTAATTACTCTCCCCTGAGGCCATGGTTTTATTGATCTGGACTCTTGGCTTCTGACAATTGGATCGAGGTCACAAAACTCATTTCATGTAGTTCTTGAACTCTGAATTAAAGGTGTATGTGTACAAGTGCTATTTGTAACTCATTACTCTGCTAAAACTACACTAAGTCAGTGCAGTGTTAAGACAATTTAAAGCTGCTGCCTGTGTGCTAACCATTCTCTTAACCCCTGGGTATCAACTTTTGGAAACTGGAGGAATGCTGTGCCACTGTCTCACTATGGAAGCAGCACCTTAAAGAGATGTTATTTCTGAGAATGACATCTTGGTGTCAGCAAATACTAGAGTTACATGCTGTGTCATTTCAAAAAGTACAGTCTTCAAAGAAAGGTCTCTCAGGAAATCAATGGAAGGCCATAAATAAAAACTTTGATGTTATTTGGGTGGCAAGTCACTACAGTGACCACAATTTTCAGCTGGGAAATTGGTCATACTGTCATTTTGTCATGATTTGATTTTCAGAATCACTGCTGGCAACAGTTAAGTTTATTATTCTACATTTGTATATTAAGACCTATTCTGTATTATTTATTGCTTAATCCTGCTTCACTGTTTCTTTCCCATCCTAGCTTTAAATCCTGTTTAATGGAATCCTGTTTTGTTTTGGTTGGTGGTTTTTTGTTTCTGTGCCCTCTTGTGCTTCATTGTTTTCTCTTATTTTTTATCCTGTTTTTCCATTACTCTTCATCCAGTGTTTATCTTTTTTTTTTCCAAGTACAATCTGTTCATTTCCATCTCTGTAGGAACATGGATAAGAGCCTATGCTCATACCTGTGATAGGTTGAGGAAACCCTGTTTCCAAATTTATTTGGACAACTCATCTTCCTTTTCCTGTTCTTTCCAGCTGCAGTTATGGCTTACACTGCAGCTGTTTTGCAAGGAGAAGCCAGACTTATGGGATGGGCTGGAGAAGGTCTGACACTGATGGAATGTTCTGGAAAACTTGTAGAAACTCTGAGGAAACCAGAACTCAAAACATTAAGCTAAAATACAGGTGTTGCTAGAATTTCATGGGTCTAGAAAGCCCTTGGTTGCTTTTCAATTTCACTGGCAAAGAAATTAGGCATGTTTTGAATGTATGAAATAATGTTTTGTTAGGTTTTTGAGGTGCTGTATGTATTTCCTTATAATTTCTGAGATCTTCCAAATTTTCAATATGAAGAGAACTGAACAAAATAAAATTTAAATAAAAAACTACACGGTAAGTAAAGAGAGTAGAGGATTTCAAGGGAAAAAATAGCTCTGGAACCAACTTACAGGAACAAATGTTGTAGGTTGTAGGTTTTTCACATACACGTAGTGGTACAGGAAAATAGAACTATATAAGTAAAAGACATGGAACTTCCTGTTAAGGGATTTATTTTGCTTGGAAATTTTGACCTATAAAATTGGGTTTTAATTCATCTAACTTTAAATGTCTACAATACCATTAAAAATTGATCATCTAGATTCTTGTATGGTCAAGTGTGAGAAATATATTTTGCATGAGGTTCTGTCTTGTCTTACGTGTCTTAGGATAAGAATAATGGTACTGTAGAATTTTCTGGGTTTTTTTTCTTACTGACTATAAAGGCACCTGAAAAGAGGCTCTCAAGTGCAGATATTGTGAGATTACTCTTAAAAGAATAATGTGATTAATAAATAAATATTTTGCAGTGATGCCCTAAACCAGACATTTCTAAGTGTTCCCTAACTACTGTATTTTGCTATTTTTGTATGTGAGCATGAAACTTTAGAAATCCTGACGGTAACTTAAATTTTTAAAATGTTATGGTCATAAAAGTGAACCTGGACTAATAACAATAGTCGTGAGCTGCCTGTAAAATTGATAGTCCCAGCTTTGACCTGCTGGAAACCAAAAGTGTTTAGCTGCTCATCATGAAAAACAGCATGGCTTCTCTTGGTGAAAGTTCAGCATGCCTAGTTGGAGTTTATAGAATTAGTTTTGTCAGAAAGCTACTGGCAAGTGCTGCCCATCACATGCTGCTTTCCATCCCCAGACTGCCCTCACACTGGCTCTACATTCTGAAACCCATGAGGAGAGATGCCAGAGGGCAAAGCACATTGCTTTGTGCAGAACAAAAGTATAAAATGCTGCTAAACCACAGTGAGTTAAATCACTATGTTTTTAAGGCTGTAGAAGTACTAACAGCATATAAATAGTGTGAACTCCAGTGCATTGTACAGCATGTTCTATATTCCTCAGGATCATTCTGTATTAATGACATTACAATCTATAATCTTATCATTATAGAGTATGAAAATAAAAATTCATTTACATTAAAATTTCCTCTTGTTTTTTCTTCCTTGTGTAAATCTGTCTGTGCAATTCCTAACTTTCACTTACATTTATCTATCTTCATCGATGTACACGTCTTCTTTACTCTTGATGATGCAATGATGAGGAATAGTGTATAACTGCTCTTCAGGTTTTAGCCAAAAGCATAACACATTTTTTGGTGAGGCAAACATGGTATGCTAATCATACATACTTCTAAAACAGGTGGCAGCAATTATTATCCCCTTTAAAACTTCTCTATCTTGATGATAACAAAAAGAAATGTCATATTTCATAATCCTTATAAAGAAGAAAATATCACTTCATCATAAAGCAAACACACAACCTGCAATGTATCATTTCTGTCCTTGAAATGTGTATGATGTACATTAGCATATTGCATCCAAAATAATTTTCACAGTGTTGTTTAAATAACTGATTCTGTTGTTTGATGTTGCACTTCTGTCAATCTTACACTACAGCATCACCAGTTATAACATCAGTCCTTTACTGCAAAATATCATGAAACAGACAGCCTGGCAACTGAACTTGATGATGAAATATCTAATAACTGGTAGTAAAAACAACCTACCAGATATTTTACAAAGATTTCAAATCCATTCCATGATTGTTCTAAAAGGAAAAATGTTTTTTCTATCTCATTACTACAAACTGATATTTTTACTCTTATGACTCCACATGATTACTTCCAAGGACTCATGTATCTCATGCATCATGTACAGGTTATATGCAAGTAACATTACTTTAATAAGGGAAAATCAAAATCTCAATAGGCTTCTTTTACTTAAATTTGATCAGATATACCTCTAAGAGTTTTAATAAACAGTGAACATCACATCATAATATGATCGATAACTCTTACTCCTAAAAGTAGGACTGCACTTATTATTCCAAAACTTGCTGACTTTATGAATAAGGCTGTTGGGGTCTGGAGGATTATTCATATACATGAGTTAGGTATGTACAAAAGTATCAACAGAATCAAGGTCATAACTTACTGAATGAGCTTTTTCCTCAGTTATTTTTGACCACAAGCATGTTTTCCTAAAGCTTGAGTTGTGTCTACTGCATTTGCTGATGGCCTCCAAGCCAAATTTTGCTAAAACTGCAAAACAGGCTCAGGTTGCCTTGTACATTCAGCTGAGAGAAAGTCTGCAATGGTTGTCAGATTATCTAAAAAGACTGTGTGTCTTTTCTAAAGTAACATACTTTATAGCACAATTTGCAATAGTATGTTCGAAGTCTCTCCAGGAACACCAAACCTGCTGAGCATAATTTCAGAACTTAGTAGTACCATTAAAAATAAATGTTCTATCGACTATTCTACCAAATTGCCATTACAAAAAATGGCAAGGTTCATCTCTCTGTGCCACCCTAAAATGTCTGATCTTTGTCTCACTGCACAGTGATTCTATACTAAGCTGCCTGATGTTTGAAGACTGAAAGAAAACATGGACAAAAAAACCTTTCTGCATTTAAATCTTTGAAGTGAATGCTCAGGTAGTGAAAAGAAAATATGCTACTCTGCTTTGCTTTAGCAAGTCATATTACTTCTCTGCTTAACAACACTAATAAAATAATGCAACCGTGATAACCTAGAGAGAGCTCTAGTGCTAAATGTATGTCTGAGTCGTTCTCATGGTATGATTTCTTGACCTTCTTCCAGGTCTCTCATATATGGTGTGTCACTAATTATTTACATCTTTTCCAGACTGTCTGTTCCACAGACTATCAAGTTAGTGAAGTGTTTATTTTTGTTCACTATACGAGCCATTGATATATGGGATTGGTACCTAGTGAAATATAAATGCCTGGAGTTCAAATCCATTTTTGTGTTTGACCTTCATAATGTGAACAAGTAGATATAGTTAAAGTTGATGAACTATACTGAATGAATTATATTTAGACAAGTAAATAGGCCTAGGAAACGCTTCATTTTCCTTGGATTTTATGACTATGGTTGTGTGCTCTTTACGCTTATAATTCTCAGCAGTTTTGAGAACTGAATGTATGTACATCCATATTTTTGAATTATGCAGCTCATCTAACTGAGGGTAAAAATACATGAGGACCTAAGAGGCAAGAGAGCTTTTTCTGCAGCGGTGTTCTCCACAGTACAGCAATAGACCACTGAAGTCTTCATTTCACATTTCTCTCCTCTCTTTATGTTGCAGATGCAGGAGCTATGCTGGGAGGACTTGATAACATTGACTTTGGTCAATATCTCCAGAATGAATTATGCCAAATTTGCAGACGATACCTGTGGCTCAGATTCCCAATGGGAATTGGGAAGATCTGTTTTGAGAGATTACCTCTTAGAATAATGCTGCCCAAGGATCAAGATATTTGCATTTCAGGAAATCTACTGTTTAGAAGGACAAATTAGGTAGCACTGCAAATACTTTGTTAACATAAAGGAGGGAAATCTCTCATTGCTACATTTCGTGCGGCTGCCATTATTCTCCAGTGTCTTAGGTAGCATTTTAGGCTCTAGGTGTTTGACCTGAAAATTTGGATTCTCAATATTGCCAGCTTCTCACAACTGTCCTGAAGTACTGAACTTTGGCAATTCTATTTCAGCATCTAAACACCCCTTTTTTGGACATGTGTGGTAGAGTCCCAGTGTTGAAATAAGAGGTCCATGCCTGCAGTGTGCCAGGCCTTGTGGATTGAGCAAAGGGAAGGCTCAGAGAGGCCACAAAACAGCCCCTGAGAGCCTCTGGACACCCATACACCTTAAAATACTTTTGTTCTAAAACCCCTTTGTGCTTAAACCAATGTGTTAAATTTATACTCTTAAACTTGTGTTCCTCTGCTAAACTTAAAGCTGAGCTTAGAGGAAACAAATGAAATGTAATGTTTATTTAATGGTTTTTTTTAATTCATATGGTTGCTCTTCTGACTTGAATCTGCAGTCTGTGCTCTAGCTTTATCTGGTGATAGGGAACTAGTTTTGTGTGGAAAAAGAAATAATGTCAGTCAACTAAATATACTTAATTATCAGTGATTTTTCTGCTTTTCTGAAGCCGGTGCATCTGCCCAGAGTGGTATGGAATTGGCACCAGGAGCACTGTATTCACCCCAGTGCTCCATGCAGGAGGAATGATCTCCAGTGATCCAAGCATGAAATCTCCAGAGGAGGACACTGCCATGCAGCCCTCATCACATCATGTCTTTCCTCATAGGAAGAGAGCAGTCCTCTGCTGCTGCCTCCACTCTCTAGAAGTTCTCTTTATAGGTCTGTTTTTCTTGATAGCTCAAGAGAAATACAGCTGAACTATAGAATATCCTCATTCAAATCTAGAAAATATCTCTACCTTAACTGATACCTCTCACCTCCATTCTCATCCACCTCATTTCTCTTTTCCTTGGTGTCTGGAAAAGAGACCTCCACAGGTGCTTTAGTAAGCAGTGAATTCCTTTAGGATGATTTGTATAAGTGACTCATCCTTACTTCTTATGATATTACTAACTTTTTTTACATGCTGAGGTAGGTGTCTCCCTGTCTTGCAAACTGCAGGGGAATACAAATATTTTTAAAATACACTGATAAAAAAATACTAATGTAAGATGTAGTTTTATTTCTTGAGGCATTTTATCTGATATAATGTCTTAATGTATTATCACATTTTGATCTGAAGAGGCCCTGTGATGCAAACCCACAATCTCTTCAGTTATGCAGTAAAATTACCCATTATACTATCATTCTGTTGTATAACTGAAAAGTTAATTGTGACTTTGCAATTCTGGATTGCTCCTTTCCCTAGTAAACTCTTTTTTGGTTTTCAGAAGTCATATTAATCATTTTATCCTTGCTTGTGACAAATAAATGCATATTTAATCTTCATGTATAAATAATGTGCTCTTCTGAACGTGCCAAACAGAATGTGATGAATGGTAGGGCCATTTTCAGTTTCTCCTTTAGATTTCCTTGTGATGCCAGTAGACAGAAGGAGAATTGAGTCTCAGTCCCTAGGGATGTCTTACTGTTGTAATGGAATTAATAGAGCTGATAAAATGAATAATTCATGATGCAGTATTTGTTGACAAAGCTTCTTAAAAGTCCAGTACAGACCAGCGAACCTGTGGTTACGAAGTAGCAATCATTGTTCCACCTCATTTTCGTTGCTGTTTTTCCCTCCATTAAACTGCTGTTATTAATCATAAAATAATGAATAATAACTGTCCTTCTATGTCCTCCCCTCTAACAAAATATGCTTTAGGAGGGATTGTGGAGTAAAACCAAACAAACCAAAGAAGCTGCATAAGAAAAGCACAATATATTTCTCATTGAACAGGGAGATTTAACTTTCCTCAGTAAAGTGGAATATACATACGTGTGTCACATACACTAGGACCTTCACATTTAGAGACTATTAACAGAACCTGCATGTTTTTTAAGCATTCCACCCCACTCTGCTCCCAGCACTTTGAACACAATCTGCTTTTCCACAACTCAGACATGCCTCAACCACAAAATTAGTTATCTGTGTGCTTGGTTTTATCAGGATCGCAATTTCCAGATGGTTCTGGGTAAATAAACCCTCTTTGTTTCTCAGAAAATTTGCACCTCCCATAGAACCAAGAAAACTGACCATGGAGACTGAGGAAAAGGCAAGTCACTGTTTCCTAAGGATTAGATGCATATCCCTATCTCAGTTCAGCAATATTTGTTACATCATATTGTCTACTAAAACGCCATTCTCCTTCTGGAAAGTGTTGAATCAGCCCGTGAAAACACAAAATGAGGCAAGGATGTGTTTTAAGAAATGATCATACAAGAATTTGGATATCAAACTGTTAAAGGCATGATGGAACACATGCCACAATTACAACCTACAGTTAAAAGAACCAAACTCCGTTATAATTGCACTTCTGATTTTACTTTGACTTACCATGGTAGCCTACTGGTCAAAAATCAAGGATGAATTTGATTTCCAGATACTATAATAGATGAAATTACACTAAATGAGATAATCTTGTTTCTAGGTTGGTTTAATTTAAAGATCTTTTGAAGACAGCAGAGCTTCAGAAGTAAAGAAAAAAGCTATTAAAACTACACAGCGTTTTAGATGAAATGCATTAGATACATTATATTATTCTGAGCTGCATGCATTTAGATAATGTCTGAATGGGAGAACTATGCAATTCTGGACCACTTCATCTGATTAGAAAATTTACATTATACAGAGTAGAGCTAATGAGAGACATGAAGGTGGAGTTATATCTCCCTTAAGCCATCTGGCCCACCTATGTGTGTTCTTAACATTTACTATTCTGCTAGTTTATCCAGAAGGAGATTAAAAAGGTAATTTTTTAGACTCATCAGTAATTTAGAAGATTTCTAATGGAACAGGATGCTTGAATTAACAAAATTAAGAAGTACAAAGAAACTCAGTGGCTAAAATTCAAACCTACATAACCTAACTTTGAAAGCCACATACATTATTAATCATGAAGATAAGAAGCAACTGGAAGAATTTGTATAGATGTGATGATCACTTCTAGTCTTTAAAGTAGGGTTGTGTTCTTTTCTACAATAAATGCCTTGGCTCATGATAGTTAATTAGTCACCAGAAAGGCTTAAGTTGTGCTACATTTTTTTTTTTTTCTGTGTATGTTATATACAGTTTTATTGAATATACAAAATTCAAGTATCTTGACATGTTAGTTGTAAGAAATAAATAATTTATAAATACAATCTGGCAGAAGGGGTGCAGAATATTCTAGCAAAATTGAAAACATATTTACCAACAGTATTACAAATTTGCAGCCTTCTACCTCTCCTCCTGTGCTCAAGAGAGTGTTTGAATCCATATCTTCTTCATTACCCTCCTGCTGTACACCTCCATGTAGTCACAGCCTGGATCGAGTTCCTGCACAGCCTGATAATCAGGAATTTGTTCCCTCTACCCACTCTTTGAGACAACTTTGGTCTAATTTAGCTATGTTGTTGCTGACAGTCACATGGATTCTTAGCACAATGGAGGTGAGTCATTAATTAAAATTAATTCAGACTAGATAAAATCACAAAAATACTTTTAGTGATTTTTGTGGTTCCTGACAGTATCTTTCTCTTAAATTGCAGAGGCATGGGTTTGATGGATGGACTGTTAGTTGGATAAGAAATTGGTTAGACAGTGCCATCCAGAGGGTGGCAGTCAACAGCTCAGAGTCCTGATGGACATCCATGACCTGTGGTGTCTCTCAGGTGTCTGTTTTGGGACCAGTGTTACTAAATGTCTTCATTAACTGGCACAGACAAAGAGATTTAGTGCATCACTCAGAGAGTTTGCAGATGACTCTGAGCTGAGTGGTGTGGCTGACACATGTGATGGAAAAGGTGACACACAGGG
>JAHXMQ010012338.1:6572942-6626723 GCA_020466415.1 Ammodramus savannarum pratensis | reverse complement strand
TGGGAGGAAAGGCTCAGAGAACTGGGGTTGTTCTGCCTGGAACAGAGAAGGCTTTGGGGTGACCTAATTGGGGCCTTCCAGTACCTGAAGGGAACTTACAAGAAAGATGGAGAGAGGCTATTTACAAAGGCCTGGAGTGACAGGATAAGGGGGAGTGGCTTCAAACTGACAAAGAGTAGGTTTATATGAGACCTGATGAAGAAATTCTTTACTGTGAGGGTGGTGAAACACTGGAACAGTGCTCAGAGAAGCTGTGACTGCCCCTTGCCTGGAAGTGTTCAAGGCCAGGCTGGATGGAGCTCTCAGCAACCTGGGATAGTGGAAGGTTTCTCTGTCCATGGGCAGGGGATTGTAATGAGATAATCTTGAAGCTCTCTTACAACCAAGGGTGCTCTATTATTTTTTGATTCTATGAAATAATGACTTTGGGAATTGCAGTTTTAAGAATGTGCAGTCATATTTGTAAGATTGCAAGTGCTCTGCCTTAATTTTGTTGATAAATTGTTCTTGAGCTAAAACCAGTCATTTTCTAAGGACAGAAATACTACTTTTCTTCTCTTATAATGTATCAGACCAGAAGTTGTTTTGCTCTTTGGCTATTCATTTAGCAAGGTTCTCCTTTCACTGCCCTTTCTCCTCATGACACAGCTGTGTCAGCTGTCATCTCTCCTCAAATGACACAGGTGAACCTCCTCACAGGCTCAGTGAGATGGGGGATTATCCATTAGCCAAAGATGTGTAGGTCAGTACAGACTGAAGAAGAATAGACAAGGTAGCAGTGACAGCTGTGATTTGGATGTGTGAGAAATGACACTGAGGAGTACAAAAAGCATCGACAGCCTGTGAGGCTCTCTGCAGCTGCCCACCACTCCCCTGTAGCACTGCAGGAGATACTGTCAGCCAAGCTATCTGAAAATCTTATCCCTCTCAGATCCTGAACATTGACAAAGCTGGATTTTCTTAGTGTAATCTGTGTGACAGGGCAGGACCTGAAATGATGATAGCCATATCTGGCAGGGTGTCCTCACTTGGACCCAGTAGCTTCTATGGGCATGGGAGAATCAGGGCTTTTTTTTTAATCCGAGGCCAGCAAGACAATCAAATCCGGTAAATTTAAATTAAACCTTAAATTCATATATAAATTGCCAGATGCACTATCCAAGATTAAAAGTCTCTTTGGAGTAAGTATATAAACACCTATCATCTGCTTTTTTGGCACTGACAAATCAACTTTTAAATGTAATTTTTTTTTCCCCTGTAAGTTTATTTTTTGTATTTTGCCCAGGAGATCACAGAAGTATGAGGTATTTCCCTTGAGGAATCACCTTGAAATATTTAAAAATCTTTACTTACTCCCTCAGAAACCCATGCTACTGTAAGAACATTTCTTGTTACACTATTGCTTCAGGCTTTTAGCTTATTTTTAGGAAGACATTTTATGGCTATTACTCATTCTCTGTTTCTGAGTTAGAAGAAACCTAAAAGATGTATTTTTAAAAGCCTTTTCAGGTTTTGTTGATATGCTGGACATATAAGTGCAATGAAACCATGACTGTGTTCATAATTTGTGCTAATAATGACTGTGGTTGAGACATTTGGTTGAAGAACTGTCCTTCTGCACACAATCAGAGAAAAACTATCTGGACACTTGTTAAACAGATAATGATGCAGTTAGACAACCATTTCTGTCTATCGAAGGTTTAGATTTTGATTTTGCTTCTCTCTTCCTTTTCTACAACTGTTAGACTACCTCACCAAACCATGTAGTAGGTTATGCCTAATAAAGGAATGGAGAAGGTATGGGAAGATGGCTATAATAAACTTTTTGTCACATCTTCTAAAGTTCCCAGTTTGAAAAGCATGTGCAGTCATCACCAAACCATCACTACCAACCTGCATATACAGATGATGAAAATTTTTACCCTAAATCACTTACTTCAAAATCAGGTCTTCTCAACCATGTGTACAGATTGATAATTGGTGCAATTTTTAACAATTCTGAAAATACATAAATAGCATTCCCATTGTTAAAATTAACATGTTGAATTCTGATCCTTCCTTAGTCAATTTTGTCTTGTGATCCTTCAGAAAAAAAAAAAAACAACAAAAAAAAAACCAAAACAAAACAAAACATTTTTATTAATGTGATGCATTTCTTCAGTCTTATTCTAGCCCTCCAATCCTTATTCAGGCCCACCTCAATGGCATCTAAAGGACTGTGCATTTCCATGAAAGAAGTGTTGCTTCCATGACACCCATATGAGGAAAATCAGAGTTTTTCTACAACTCAGACTTGTTTAATGCAATATCTAAACACCTTCTATTTCAAAAATTGTTCATCTGGAATTAGCATCCTGGCCATTATGATTCTTGGGGAATATTCATGAGATAGGAGTGTTCTCTCTATATGTAGATATATAGACGGATATATAGACATATTTTTTCATTTATAAGTGGGTAGTTTGTTCTCTTCTTTGAAAAATCAGAATTATAGAATGGCCTAGGTTGAAACAGACCTTAAAAGTCAGCTCATTCCAAGCTCCCTGATGTGTGGGCAGGGAGATCTTTTACTAGACTAGGTTGTTCAGAGCTCCATTTTACCTGGGCATGTACATTTCCAGGGATGGGGAATCCAACACTTCTTTGGGCAACCTGTGCCAGGGCCTCACTGTGCTCAACATAAAGAATTTGTTCCTAACATCTAGGTAAACCTACTGTCTTTCAGTGTGGCCTGACTGGAGATGTTATGATACTGTCTGTGTTGGAGAAAAATTGCTCATGGCCAACAGACATTCAAATTGCCCAACCTCTTTTGTGGTATAACATCAAGCAACTTAACTCAGAACACAATCATAATAAAAGTTTCTGAGAGGGTATTTTGACCTCCTTTTCCACTGTTTTCATTAAATGTAATCATTAATATGGTAAAAAAAAAAGGAAAAATAAGTCCCAGACAATCACCCTTTTAAATACTTGGCTTGTCTCCGCTGTCTTGCTCTAGGCAGTAGCTGAAAAATTAAAGCACAAGGTCTTCTGAGGAATTTTGATTTGTAATGATTTCTGTGAATAGGTAATGTGAGTTTACAGAGAATATTGAAATTCCTTCAGAGCCTGGTTTGCTAAAACAAAGGTGGAAAAACCCCTAAGAATTGGCACTAGTAAAGGGCTTACAAAAAAAAAAAAAAAAAGATTGTGTCCCCTTCTCTATAATGTGGAAGCTACTTTGGCATATTTTACATTCAATTAAACCACAATGGCTGTGATATTTTTGGCTGGGCTTTTTGTATGTTTGATTGTGGTTTTGCTTTTTATGTCTGTACTAGTCTCTGTAAGCAACCCATAAATATAGTTTTTTTATATGGATGTAAGATTTTGAATGAAAATTGATTTGAATGAACTTTTGGAATATATGAATGTGCCTACTGAACACTGTTATGTTTTAGAAGAGCAGAAAGAGTAGACTGGGAATGAGAAGACTTAAGGGAGAAGAATAACCAACTTACTATTTTCTGCTTGTATAAAGACATCTGGATGGATACCTCTGTCAAACCTTCTCTGTCAAATAAAGTCTTTCCAAAATTTATTACAAAACCATCAGTTTTTACAGGAGGAGCTATCTATGGACTCATAATAAAGGATCACAGATGACTATGGTGCACTTTTCAAAGAGATACATTTCATCCTGGCCAACTATTCCCTGTAGGAAGTGCATTGCTGCATTCAAGAGAAAGTTTGAGTTTGGCTCAAGCTGTTTTGTTCACCAGGTTTTTTTACTTTTTTAGATCATCTGTTGCCCTTTGTGTGACTTAAGATTCTGTTCACTGATCAGTATTTATGTGTAGCTGTTCCTCAGCAGATGTCTTGGACTCTAAGGTCCCCCCTGAGTACAGTATTTGTTTGCATGTGCAACCATTCCCAATTGCAGAAGTAAACTTGCTCTGAAATATGAGGCAAATCAAGGCTAACTCCACCTGTGCACACTAAGAAAACACTGCGCTCATTTTGCATGAAACATACAAGTTAACCAAATGGCACAAAGAAAGATAAGTGAAAAGCAAAATTATTTTTTCTTCAGAAGAATATATCTATAAGGAATTAGAAATTTGATGTTTATCTCAATTTAATGTCCTTTTTTTTTTAACCAATAAAAAGGCTACAGTTTAGGAAAAAGGCAACAACATGAGCATGAGGCATCAGTCTTTTGAGTATAAGCTTTACACAGTAAAGGATCTTCAGTTCACTTCTGCAGTTCTCAGAGAAATAGGTACTAACTTATAATTTCATTGGTTTTAATTCTGGGTTTCTTCAGCATTTACCAGCCTAGACAAAGAAATTAATTATTTGAGTTTTTTTTTTTGTGACCAAGTTAAGAGAAAATGGCCTCTTCCACTAAACGAAAGAAATGGAGAACTGCAGCTAATTCTCTGTGTTGTAATGGATTTATGAGGTTCTAATTTCATGCAAACACAAAATGTGGGAAGGTGAGAAACCTATGTAGTTTTCCAGCTGCTATTCATCCAGTCACATTAATTGACCATGAATTTGTTGGTAGCTGAGCTTTGAAGTGGTACAAAACCAGAGGACATGTACATATTATTTTAATGAACAGTGATGTGTGAAAAAAATTATAGTCTTGTCAACAAGATAATAGTGAATTATATTGCAGCCATGGTTAAGGGAAGCTATAGCAAACATGCTGAATGTAGTTTCCAAAAGCTGCTAAGGGTTTGTCAATTACAATATTGCTCTGTGAAAACTGTAAAATGAAGAAACTCTACAAGTGATCATTAATCAGGCATAAAAAATAAGATTCAACACAATATTCATGCACTCTTGAGTTTTTTTGTGAATACAAGGCAAGTCTTTGACTGACTTCTGTTTGTTTTCAATAATTGTTCAGCCAATTCTTTCTATGATGCATGTTTCTACTAATAAAATTTTTGTGAACATATGGAAACAGGATGGAAATATCTAAATGAAAAAATGAGGAATATCATTGCCTAATTTGGAAATTATTTTATTTTAAAAAAAGATTTGCTTAGTAATCCTGGTAATTACTTTTGGGAACAATAATATTAAAACATAAAGCTATTGCTTTATCAGAGAGTTCTAAAATATCCTGAGGTGGAAGGGACCCATCAGGATGATCAATGTCTGACTCCTGGCTCTGTGCAGGACAGCCCCAGGAATCCCACCATGTGCCTGAGAGCATTGTCCAAATGCCCCTTGAGCTCTGCCAGGTTTGGTGATGTGAGCACTTCCCTGGGCAGCCTGTTCCAGTGCCCAGCCACTCTCTGGGTGAAAAACATTTTCCTGATACCCATTTCCAGCCTACACCTTCCCTGACACAGCTTCACAGAGTTCCCTTGGGTCCTGTCACTGATCACAACAGAGAAGAGATCCATGCCTGTCCCTCCTCTTCCCCTTGTGAGGATGCTGCCAACACCAATAAGGTCTCCTCTCCTCCAGGCTGAACACCTCCAGCTCCCTCAGCTGTTCTTCGTATGTCTTCCCACTAGACTTTTCACCACCTCTGTGTCTCTCCTCTAACAGCTTTATATCTTTCAGTATGGTACCTGAAATTGAAATTGCCCCCAGGACGTGAGGTGAGGCCACCCCAGTGCAGAGCTGAATGGGACAATCCCCTCCCTTGCCCAGCTGGTGAAGCTGTGCCTGATGCACCCCTTAACACAATTGCTCTCCCGGCTGTCAGAGCACATTCCTGTCTCACTGGTGCAGTTGTAACCTGGAAATAGCAAAAATACAGGATTGAACATCAGAGAGACTCAATTGACTCCTCTTTGTAAGATGTTGATTTGGTTCTTAACTCAGTTGATTCAGTGATGCAGTGCCTTCAGACTTTATATTACCAACCCTCCTCTTTAAAATTATAGTCCTGAAAACCTGCTTAATCATATTTGTTCAGAAATGCTTTGTAAAGGAACATAGATTTAGACAAGCTTTTGAAAGTAGAAATAGGAAAAGATCCCCTCCTGTCTACACCCAGGAAAAGGCTGCATACTTAGGTTACCTATTGACAGAACAGATAAACAGATCTCTCCCCAGCTTTTATATATGCAGCTCTGTTTCATTCTTGGAAAAATAAATTATGGTAGATATTGAGAATGCTAACCTTTAATAAAATATTAGGTACAGGCAGCTTATTGAAACACATTTGGTTATGAGTGGATTTTTATAACTGCTTAGAATTTATATATTTTAATTTCTTATGCTGTCACACCCTCTTAAAATGATTATTTTGAAGCATTCACTTTATGTGAGCCATGACCTACTTTCTGTTAAGATGAGTACTTTGGGTGTACATATCTGGTGCCTATTTCACAAACCTTATTCTCATAGAATAATAGACGTTATCTAGATGCTTTCAACAAAGCTTTTCCACTTTGCTTTACTCTGCCTAGTGAATAAAAGATTTTATTATATTTTTCAGGGAAACGAGTGAGGTGGGGGAGGAAGGACTTATTAGGGAATTCATACTGTTCTTCAGTGAGATAATTATTCTCTATAATTCTTGGGTGGTTTTCTTCATTGGACCATTAAATATCTTCTGTACTGTGGTGGAAGAAAAGAAACAGTAACAGAATCATCAATGTGCTGCACTGGGTATGAACAGGAACATAAATAATAAAACCTTAGTAGCTGCTACAATGGGGATTTGAAACACATTGAGGAACCTGCAATCCCTCTTGTTAGTAAGGAAATACAGAAGTCTTGACATTTAAAGCAGTGACTGTGTGTCACATCCAGGCACACTTTGCAATACAGGGGTGTACAGGGTTGTGCTTAAGAAGATGAACAGGGATATAATCACTAACAATACTGAAGAGGGCTGGCACTTTGTTTTGCCAGTTGCTGTTAAAATAATAGTACATTTATTGTCCCAAAGACCTGCTCTAATGTAGGCACAAGTTTGTAGTTAACTAAGCTGAGAACAAGACTTGGTGCACTTAGATAAGTGAGGTTTCTGTATAGAAAGCTCAGCAGGCTTAAGAGAAATCCAACAGGCTTTCTGAAGCTGTGCCATCATTATAATTTCTGAATTTTCAGGTTTCCCTCTCCTCCTCCTTTTGCTGAAATAAGACACCTGATGGTCTGGCTCTCTCCTTCTTGGAGACTCTCTTGGCTGCCTTTGTTCACACTCTGGCGCCACTTCCATTGAATGCCTCTGCTGAAAGTGCATTTCTACTTCTTGAGTATGCCTTGTATCAGCTGAAGCCTCTCTTCTCCTCACTGATGCCTTCATACACTGTCTCCTCTCACACTCCACTCCTGAATGCTTTTTCTGGGCTTGGAGCACAGCCAAAATCAAACCTAAAGCAAGCAAGGCAGTTGCCATGAATAATAAAGGAGTTTGCAACATGACCTAAAGCATATTGAATAATGTCTTTGGATCAGAAGTTCCTCCTGGATTACTGCTTTAACTGTAGACTGATTTCCTGAAAAAGCAGGAGCTGCCTTCAGCAAGACCCCATAGAGGGTAAATAGCAATTTTAATTTTATGTCAATTTTTATCAGGTGAATGTTAATTTAGTTTCATAGCTTTTCCTAGTCCTCACAGCACCAATCAATGATGATTTAGAAGCATTAAGGTGAATGTAGATGAGGACAAAAAAAGGAAAGCAAGTGGCATGTAGTAAGGAAGCTGTGAGTTGGCCCGATTCAAACTAGTTTGTGTTTTTCTGTGTATGGGGACTGTTGGTTATGGACTTGTAAGTAGCAGTGTGTAATCCAGCAGGGGTAGGTCAGAGACAACCATATACCTGATGTTCATGTGGTTTATTGGTTGAATTCCTCTTTACAAGTGGGGCTTGCCTGGATAACTCACTCCTCTGATCTTTGACACTGCCCAGTTCCCAACCCGTGAGATATCTGCCACTCAGAATGGATTGTGATTGGTTGAGGTTCCTGTCAATCAACCCAAGGGCTGGTTTATAGAACTGACTGGGTTTCTTATCCAAATTAATTGCCCAGTACAAGCCAGCTTGTACTGCAACTGAGGTGCTACTTTTTTAGTTCACAGTAAAAAAGGAGCTGTGAATGCTGTGACTTCTTTTGTAAGAAAGAAGATTTTGAAAACATACAGAGAGTGGCACATTTGATCTATTCACCAGAACTGCAAACACACAAATCTCTTGGCACATATTTTCCAGAGGGTTTTTTTGATTGAGGCAGTTACGTAATTTCAAACAGAGATGAGAGAATTTCTGAACTGCAAGAAAGCTTTATTTCTGTATTATTTTAAATCCATAGATGAGCTGTCAGAATGAAAAAAAAAAGTATGCTTCAAAAGAGTATGCATTTGATGAATTTGGGACTAAAAAGGAAGAAAACTTTTTTTAATAAATTTGACATTATAGCAGAATAACTTTAACTTGCACACAAATTTTCTGTATGTCTCAGTTTGAAAGACAGGTGTCTGCTAAGGAAGGCAGGAGCCTCCTTTGGAATGGAAAATATAAACCCCTTCCCTCTGAATTATTGTAATTTTGTAATTACAGTGCAGTGAAAAGCTCGGAGCAGTGCTGAAGAAGCAGCAGGGGCAGTGCAGCTGTGGCCCAGCTCTGAGCAGGGAAGAGAGGGGCAGGCTCAGGATCTCAGGCACCTGTGCAGACAGTGATAGATCCCTTTTTTGAGTGGGCTAGGTGCTAATAAGGTCCCAGTTCAGTGGCTGCTTTCACAGGCAGAGGCTCACCCCATAGCAGAAGAAGCAGCTCTGGGCTGGGTTTTAGAGGCTTCAGTGAATTCCCTTCCTCAAGCAGAAGCTTTGACCGTCCTCTCTGTAGCCAAGAGGAAGAGAGCCAGCAGCTGCCCCAGCCCCATCCATTACTTGGCCAGTTCTTCTGGTATCTCTGCCTCTCAGAGTGAAATTCCCAAATAAGAGAAGTGCAACCAGATGCCCTCTTTCTCTGAGCTTGGCCACTTCTTTTATTTTTCTTAGGTATTCTGTTGTTAGTGTTTCCTAACAACTCTTGGGAAAAAAGATCTATATGTAAACAGAAACAAAAGGAAAGAAACCTAACCCCCAACACCTTAATTGATGATAGCTATGATAGATAGATTTGATGTTTAAAATTTGATTTGATTTTTTAAAATTTTGTTTGAAATGAAGAGTAGATCTGTGAAACTACTGATCTTGAAACCCTAACTTAGCCTGCAGTAGTTGTGCTATTGAGATACTATGAAAAGATCACAACAAGATCTGTTCCTTGAAACAGTGGCAAAAAATGTAAGGAAATTACATGCAGATCTGAAGCCTTTTGATACATAGATCTGTACTTCTGCCTTTCATTGTGGTCTAATACAAGGCAGTACATTATTCTTTACTTGCCATTTCTATATCCCTTTTCACTGGATTTATTTTTCTGATGACTTTTTTTGTACCTTCAAATGAAGACAATCGAAACAAAAGACAAGCATTTCTTCTCTCTGATCTTACGGTTCTAAAAAATACAGGGGATTTTGTTCCCTTTCTCATTCCCTCCCTCTTTTTCAAAGGCCTGTGATTTCACAAGGCAAGGAAAAATACAAACAAAACCTGTTCAACAAAGGCCACATTTTCCCTCTTCATTCTATGACAACAATGAGATTGTGTAGACTTAGCTCAGAGTGCACCACACATGCAACGTATTTCTTGTCCCCTTGTTTTTGGCAGGCAAGAGTTAGAAGAGCAAATGAGAAAGACATTTAAATCATGGGACACAAGAAGTGTCTGAGAGTCCTAGTCAAGGGAAATTAAATGCAGCAGCCTCACTACTGTTCATTCTCACAATCTTTAGCCCAGAGTTTACATTAAAAACAGAAACAATAGTATATAAGATAGTGCTGGATCAAGTGAAGATAATATCTTTTTTTTGCATTATGCTAATACTGAAGATTAAAGCTAATTTTCACTGCACTTCTAGCATGAACCATGATTTTAAGGAATACATTGTGTCATGAAACTTCTCTGCCTGGGTGTTTTAGTAGGCCTACATTTCATGCTAGGGAAGGACAAATCCACCTATGTAGGAGAAAGAATCTTCACAGAGGGAGGCACTTCAGCAGGAGGAGGGATGCTCCCACAAAGAGCTTCCGGGGCAGCTGAAATGGAGAGGGGTGTTTTTTAACCAGGAGACAGATTCAGCTTAGAAGGGATGAGTGATTATTTTAAAAACTGTTTTCATGTAGGAGCAGAACAGCAAAGCAGCTCTGGGCCTAGTGTGACTGCAGAAGCTGAGCAGCTGTTGATTTAGGTTTGGAGTAAGGTCAAGATCTGCATAGAGGAACAATGTATTTTGGTGAACGTTGCTTTGTGAATCAGTAAAACACAAGAAGAAAAAAAGTGGGGGAAAAAAATCATCATACAATAGGCAGTAATTGCTTACAAGGGTAAGGACATACCCTGTGAACTCCTTTGCATTGCTGAAGCTTTCAGCAGCTACTGTAGGGACTTTGTGATACAGGATACAGGAAATGAACCTTGAATCAGCTCTATTTCAATTCCAATCACCTTTTTATAGAAAATTAAAGAAATGTGAAAGATATTGGAGAACATGAACAGAATAAAATTCTTGTGAATCAATATAATCTTCTAATCGCAAATTTATTTCAAGGAATTCTCAGAGTACTTGAGCTGTTTTCTACAGGTCTCCTTGTTTAGTCACTAGAGAAATGAAAATAGTCAGAACCATGGTGTATGGAATTCATTAGGAAAAAAAAAAAGAAAAATTAGAAAATCCAACAATATTTTATGCTGAAGTAGGTATTTAACACAGTGGAATGGTGTCTCAGCTAAAAAAATATGTGGAAACAAAATAGATCAACTATGTAAATATCCAGTTAGCTTTGTTTACAGTTAAATTACAGTGTGAGAACCATTACTGGTTATTTCTGAGTAGTATTGACAGTAAATCACTTAGGACATAACGAGAAAAGTGGCAGTGTAATTTTCTAACATGCCTAAGTCTCCACAATAACTAATGCAAATTCTGCAGCACTCCACATTTGCCCAAATGTGAGGATCTTTTGAAATAACGTTACAGAGAGCTCAATTTGCAGAACAGGGACTTGGCTTTTACTTACTGAAAGAAAATTTCAAGAACTCCATTGATGGCAGAAGGGCAACTCTTTGGGCTTACAGACATTTTTATTGAAAAGGACTTGCAAATGGAGTCTTGGAATTCTTCTTTACTTAAATCAGGCAGATGCCTTTATTGTCATATATGAGTCAGGGAAAATCTTCATACTTCAGCTTTTTTTCAGCTTGATAACATCATTTCAATTGGATATGTAATTGATATTTTCATTGTTTGCCTAACGTTAAGTGAAATTAAAAGTAAACAGAGTAGTGTATAACATTAGCTTTATGTAAGAATGGCCTGCAATCAGTGGTGTAGCTACAGCAAGATCCTCATCAGAGCAAACAAGATTTGTGCATTGCAGACTTCTCTGTTCCATCCCAAAGACACAGACAGCCAATATACCTGACATTTCAGGGGTCACCAGGCCACATCCCATTTGAACTGAGACCTCATCTTTAGAAAATCATTGTAGTTGTTTTGATTAAATCTAGTTACTATCTGAACCAGTTAGATGTGTCATTAATTACCTTATTTGTTATATCTTTTATTTGATTGCAGCTATCTAAAGTTACCTTTTAATCTAATCTGTATTGTTTATCTTTTTGTTTGGTTTTTGCTTTTTTCTTGTCTTTCTTTGATGATACTCCCGTCTACAACCCCATCATTCAGAGTATCCTCTCTTTCCATTTTCCTTGCAATAACATTGCTTCACTCTTTTCTGTAATTTCCTGTTATTTCATTGTATCTAAGTAACTTAGCTGGTAATTTCCTACTGACATTACCAGCCAGTGTCACACCTTCTCAAGGTTCAGTGTTGAACAACTCTCTGTGTAAAAATTCCTATGTTTTTATCAGAATTTCTTGTATTGCAATTTGTGCCCATTGCACAATTTATTCTTTTCAATCTGCGCCTCTCAGAAAAGTCTGGCACAAGTTTTTTCCATATTCTCCTGCTGGGTAACTGAAAAGATATTTGATCAAAATTAACCAACGCCTGTAGCAATGAATATTTTCAAAGAACTACTTGTGAGCAATTCACAAATGTGCTTTGAGGAATATTTTTAGCAATAAAATATATATAGAAGTAATCTTATCATTTCTGGAATTTATTTCCCCCCTAATGTTTGGAGAATGTATTGAATGTTTTGTTTAAATGATTTGGTCTATGAATTTTGTAAGCATTTCTGTCGGATTGCTGCTTTTACAGCAGGAAGAGATCATATGTTAACAACTTGCAGCTGCTGAGTGCTAGTTCTCATCCTAAACACCATTTCAGAATCTCAATGCTGAAATGAAAACAAAGTTTAAGTGAAATGTGAGTGACAACAGTCCTTTAGATATGAGTATCCCAGTATTTAGCTTTGAAACAGAATGGTTTGCAAACTTGCTTTGCACCATTTCTGCCCTCCCTCCTCTGACATGTCCAGAAAATGGCAATTGGGCTGGGAGGGTCCAGAAGGTAAATCCTATGAGGAACAGTTGAGGAAGTGTTTAGCTTGGAAAAAAGGAGGCTCAGGGATGCCCTTATCACTCTGGTGTAGCCAGGTGGGGGTCAGGCTCTGCTCCAAGGCAGCAAGTGATAGGCTTCAATCTGTGCCAGAGGAGGTTCAGGTTAAATATCAGAAAGAATTTCTGCCCAAAAAAGTTGTTGAGCATTGGAATGGACTGTTCAGGGAGGTGGTGAAGGCACCATCCCTGCGAGTATTCAAGAAACAGCTGGATGTGGCACTCAGTGCCATGACCTGGTTGGCAAGGGGTGGTTGGCAAAAGGTTGGACCAAATTATCTCAGGGTTCTTTTCCAACCTAAATAATTTTGTAATTACGGGATTCTCCTGCTATAGCAGATAGGTTCCCAGTCTCACCAAGGTGAACACTGGACTAGAACCTCGAGGGATGCTGCTCCTTAGTTCACTTGTGAGATGGCTGGCCCAGTGAACTATACAGCATATCCACGAGGAATATGTTTCTACCCAAAAGGAAAGAAAATGAACAGCCAACATGATATTACTTCAGTTAATTCCTCAAGGGATGTGTCTGAGAGCAGCTTGCACACTGCTCACCCTCCTTTCCTGAATAAATACAGAAATGAATCTTGGAACTCTCTTTATGGCAATTCACAGCTTTAGATTACACTTGCTTGTGGAGTTTCCTCACCTTCATGAACTGAGCTGAGTTTTGTCTCAGTAATATATACATAGTACTAAAATGTATTTTCAGCAATATAATTTAAAGAAATGACAGACATTGACATGTAGTAGATTTAGTTTTTAAATTTTGCTCAAGGAAATTATATTATCAGATACAGAAGAATACATTTCCAATTTAAAAAAATGGACATATTGAGGTCCATAATCTTATAATTTGCATTTTCTTGACATTTTCTATGCTGTCATTTCTAATTTCAGCAGTTCTAATTCATACAGAAATTAATTTTCATTTTGATTCACACATACATATGTTAGCATTAGACTGTGCTATTATCATGCAGTCATTCAAAAGATGATAGGCTCAATGGTGTCACATTATCTACCTTTCTAAATTACTGTGACACAGGTCTTATTCTTTCCCAGCATATTTTTCTTGTTCCTCTTTCTTTGCTTCTCTTAAATCCTTATATGGCCCTTATCATAGAAATATTTATGAATTAACATCTATAGCCTCCTCCTTTTCATAGTTTGTACTCCTAATTTCATTTTTTTTTAATTATTTCTTAAATACTTCGAATTTAATGAATTGCCCACCAAGTATAAGGTGCACTGAGCAATGGAAGATCTCAGGCATATAAAAATGTGAAAAATCTTACAAAAATAAGTTATTTTGTTTGAAATGCAACAGATTAAATATGTTGGTTTACCAGGTAGAAACTTGGTTAGATGAGAACTGACTCTACTAGAGGGAACAGAATATACCTTGAGGCATCTGGGAAAAAAAAAAATCTGACAGTGCAATGGTTGCTGTAGTACAAGGTATCATTCCCTTCCACAAGGAAATTCAATGTGCTCTCTGAGGCACTTCTGGTCTGGCTGGATAAATTGGACCAAAGAATATTTCCTTTTGTGTCAAAATTTATATCATGATGATCCAAATTTTAAACAATGTGTAATGCTTGAAGTGATGGCATTTTCCCAGGATGCAAGAGATATCACTGATCACTGTAGGAGACGAGAAGCTCTGTCTCCTTTAAGGTATATCACAAAATTACAAAATGCTTGAGATTGAAAGGGATCTCCGATAGTCCAACCCTTCTCCAGGGCCACCAAGGGCCAGTAGCCCACCACACAATGTCCAGAAAATTCTTTGGTGTTTCTAAGGAGAGAAACTCCACAACTTTGAACAAGTTACACCTGTGCTCAGTCATCTGCATAGTAAGTTTCCTGATATTTAGAGGGAGCATCTTCTCTTTCACTTTGTGCCCATTGTCTCTTGTCCTGACACTGAGCAGTGCTAAATAAAGCTGGTTCCATCCTCTTCACACTCTCTTTTCAGGAGTTTGTATACATTTATAGGATATCTCTTGAATCTTCTCTTCTCTTCTCTTCTCTTCTCTTCTCTTCTCTTCTCTTCTCTTCTCTTCTCTTCTCTTCTCTTCTCTTCTCTTCTCTTCTCTTCTCTTCTCTTCTCTTCTCTTCTCTTCTCTTCTCTTCTCTTCTCTTCTCTTCTCTTCTCTTCTCTTCTCTTCTCTTCTCTTCTCTCCTCTCCTCTTGTTCTGTTCCTTCTCGTAGTTAGCATATACATAAAAAATTGGTTACATTAACTGTAATAGTTTTATTTTCTTTTTTTCTTTTTTTTTTTTTTTCCCTGCCCAAAGTTCAGCTTAACAGTTTTTCCTGCGTTAGGCACTACATAACTGAAGGTGGACAGGGGAAGGTGTAATACTGCTGAGTGACTATCAGATGACAGACTGACATTTTCTGCAGTTTGCCTGAAAGTGCTAATGATGATTGAACATCACTGCCACGCTAAGGCTTGTATGTGAACTCCTGAATGCTCAGCAGCCAGGTCTCTTGGCATTTTTTATAATAAATATTGTAAGAATATTGGTAACTATCAAAATAATACTATATGGATAACAATACTAGGCAGCCTGGGTTCATGAGTTCTACATGGATATTAAATTTTCTTTTAAAAGGAAGTGTCATTGATAGCAGCAATAGTACAATTTACTTTACACTTCCTTTTCTGTAAACTGTTTTGGTTTGCTACAGGAGGATATTTTGATTAAGAAGCCAGGTGATACAAAATCAATAGAAGAGTTCATACTGATTAAACACTGTCTTTCTTACTGATACTTGTGAGGTCTTTAAGAAACAGTTCCTGACCTTTTGCTATTTAATGTTGTTATCAATGACTTGGATGAAAACAAAACTGTTATTGATTGAATTTATAGCAAATGCACACAAACACAAATGAATGTCAAAAAAAAAGGTAGAATTCAGCAGGGATGTGTAGTCAGTTCAGTAAGTGTAGTATAAATATACAATTTGCAACTCAGCCAAGTTACATTTTGGTGTAGTGAAGTGTGAATAGAAGCCACATTTTGCAGCTACAAATGTCTTGTAGAGAAGATGCTTTTAAAAAGGTGCAAAAAGTCACACCAAGCATGAACACTCAATACAATTCCACATTAAAAAGGTGAATGTGAGACAAAAACATGAGAATATTGAGTAGAAATTGATTGTGCTATTTCTCCTTAGGAGGCTGCTGCTTCTGTTCTGAAATCCAGAGTTCAAAAATTGCATTGATAAATTGGAAATGATTTATTAAAGGACTGGGAAGGATTCAAGGAGCTCAAAACATGGATTTAGCAAGGGAAATTATGTCTGTTGCACTTCTGGCTCTGCACAACTTGGTGTTCAGAAGAGTAGACTGTTGTGCTCTCAACTTTCCTTGGTTTGTGATGTGATGTCCTACCAATTTTCTGTCCTTGCTAAAGTCCCTGGTACAGGCATTGGTGTCCCTGTCCATTTGTGCCCTTTGTGTGTGACGTCATGCTACTCATTCCTTTCTCATTTATATAGTACAGCTGCACCTCTTCTTGCTCATGTTTGGGGGTTTTGCAGGGAGGGAAATGCAAGTTCTGGAAACAGCTTTAAGCTTTTGATGCTTCCAACTTTTAATTCATTCTATCAGCAAAACCAGCCAAGGGCAATGGAGTTAAGGCAGGATCACAGAGCAGTTAAAAGGTGGGTGCAGCAATTCTCAACACGAAGCCACTCACCTATACATACAGCCTCTCACAAGGATGACATTTCTTGTTTTTGTCCTCTTTCCCACTGTTTGACTGCTCTGGGATCCAGTGGAACTGAGACATTCTCATGGGGCTCTTTAGGGTTCATGTGTCCCACAAAAGCTTTCAGAACAAACCGAGTTCTCATGGGTGTTGCTGCTGCTATTCTGCCCTGGGTCATCCCTGCACATATCCTCATATTGTTCCTGGTTCTCTGGATTGTCCCAGAAAATTGGGACCAATCTGGATAACCATTAGCTCTAGTTTCTGGGCAGATCCTAGGTGGCTTTTCCCTGGTGTCATCTAAACAATGAAACAATTTTGTGACATTCGGTCACACGATTCTGTCAATGAGGATGTAGGAATGGGGAACGGGACAATCTCCAGAGTGAGAATTCAGTATTTAAAGAATTACTTCTTAAAACAGATTGAGTGATGAGATCACCTGGCACCTTAGACTAGTGGATCTCTTGTTAATTTGACAGATTGCATAGATAGATTGTTTTTAGTTCCTGGTCTATTAGTTTGCTTCCATTTTTAAATGTTTTCCTAATTTGTTATTTCTAATTCTGTGGCATTTAATTCAGAATTTCTCCTCAAAATAGAGGCACAAAATTTGTAGAGAGAAGTAGAAAAGCTCAATAGTGAGATGAAACATTTCAATACATAAAGATTCCATAGCAAAAAAAAAAAAAGAATTCACAAACTCTGCACTGATTCCCTCACTCATTATGTGGGATTTGATTACAGTTAATCATATAACAAAAATTATTAAGAGGATTCTCAAATACAGCAGGAAACATTTTAATGAATTATGGCATATGGAAGTTGTAGACGGACATATTTTGTTTAGGAATAATTCTCATTTTATAATATTAGAACAATTTATATTTCATTTCAGCCACAGAAGTTAAATCAAGAAAGTTGTATGACTTATGTAATAGAAGCAGGCAGATGATGTGATTGTAATTGTTCCCCTCTGCTCTCTAAAGTCCATGAATCCATGAAATAAATGAAAGAGATATTGGAATTTTTTTGTCATATTTCCAGTTTCATCAATAGTGTCAGGTTCGATTTTTCACAATTGATGTTCTACCAGCCATAGTGTCAGCAGAAATGAACCATCCCCACAGTTACCTGCCTGCTGCTTTCCCTCCCTCTCCAATTCATATCCCTAGATCTACAAATGGAACAATTTGGTTTTGAAAAGATAAGTTCAAATCACCTATATGTACTTAAATAAGTTTAATTTTTTTTACATTGAAATATTTGTATTTGGTATTTAAAAAGTATTTTAAAATATGTTAGAATAATTTCCATTGGGTTTCAGCCTATTTCACATCCCCAGAATTCAAAGCTGGTACTTAATTCACTCAATTCCTTGTGGGCTGCAGAACCTCCCCATCCTCATGTCAGGAGCAGCAATACGAGGAGGAAGGGCCATCCTTTGGCCAAATACTTCTCTGATGTTTATTATTCTGTGGCTTTTCTTTTTCCCAAAGCAGTAGCCCCTCATTCTTGTCTTTGGTACAGGATCCAAGGACTGAAGAGATGCTGCAGTCACCCTCCAGGAATAAATGCTGCTCCAGAAAGTCCCAAACAGGGGTCTGCTAAATAAATCTCATGGAGAAAGGAGAGCTGACAAATTTCCCTCCTGCCCTACAGAGCTTTTAGTTCTGCTGGAATGGACCTGCTGGATGATTGGCAATCGCTCCTTTGCTGTTTTACAAATTTGCTGCTCCATCTGTCAGCTGTGAGGGATCAAAGCCCCCCAACAGGAGCTCCTTTCCATGACCTGTTTCATGGAAAACTATGTTTTTGGGGATAGAATCAGCAAAGTGATTCGAGCTATTAAAAAGAGTTCCTTTAGTACAATGGTTAAACAAATTCCTAGCACGTTCTGTATGTTTTAGTTAGAAGTACAAACACATTTTCAAAATAGATTTTGCAAGCTGGTGAGGGGTAATACAGTGAATTCAGATTTTTCCACAATTATTTCATTTATTTGACAAATAAACCTAATAATCATGTAGCTGAAGCACATAGTAAAGCTAAAACATTAAATAAAACTAATTAAGAACTTAATCTTATTCAGTCAAAATAAATCCAAGTGTTTATTTCTTTTTCATTTTGGAATTTCCATAAGGGATAATCTAATCTAATTTAATGCCTAAATTCTCATTGCTGTCAATAGACCCTAATTTTGCAAATGTATTCCAGGAAACATAAAGAAGTTAGAGACTTCCTACCACTTTTAATTTAATTTTCATGCAAAAAAAATAGAGAATCTAACCTTTTCTAATTTTCAGCCTGCTTGCAGGGCACACATTGATTTAGGCCTGTGTTCTGGTTGCTCTTGCTTTTCAAATCTCAGTGGGAATCGTTTTAATCTATTGTTAAGAATGATTAAATCACGGAATCTTAGCATACCAAAATGTGTTAAATTAGCAAGAAGAACAAAGTTGTGGTTGTTAAACAGATAACCTGTGAGCTCTGTGGCACTCTTTTATTTATGGACTTTGTTACTCACAGTATGGCTCCGTACAATACAAAAAGGGTTTTCTCTAAAGACTAAATTTCAAAGACTTATGTGTCTGTGACTGAGGAAAAGCATTTCTTCTCTCCAGGTACACATTCCTGAGAAAGATTAATAAAGCAGGAAAAAAGATCCTCTTCATAAGAGACCACACTCGAGGCATCTTTTATATTATCACAATGTTGTGTTTCAGAGGAATGGGAAGGAAATAAATTCCTGTCCCTGGAAATTGATGTATAAACAGCAACTGTCCAGAGTCTCAAGAAGCTTAAATAAATTTCCTAATCTTTGCTGGAGACAGTGGTACCATGACAGCTTAGGCTGAGAGTGGGTCTGATCCCTTAGCGAAGTAATGCACCTCCAGTTATTGAAGAGAAATCTAAAGAACCTTCCATAGAAAAAAGATCCTTTAATCTCTCCATGTAGCTCTCATTAATGTCCTTTGCAGCTCTGAAAGAAGTTGTTTATGATGTTAGAATACATTGATTTCTGAAAGAATATATTTAGCATTATCTTTCCATTTGTCAGAATCAAAACTCATTTGACACATCAGGCAACAAAACCTCAATGAGAAATCAGGAACTCTGTGATAAAAGTGTCAGAAAATGGATGGTTTGGATATGAGATGATCCTTCTAACCTCATAACATTTCTCTGAAAATATCTTTAAAATCTATTTTTATAGTTCCTTTTATTTAAGGTTTACTGCTACTTGTTAACATTTCACATTAATAGTCTCCTGGAACATGCTACTCTTTTGTTTGTGTATGCTTTTACAAAATACTGGATTCATAGAAGAACCTTCATTTTAGGTTTGGATCAAAAAGCAAATAATATTTGTTTTGGAATTTTTCCAATTTTAGTTTTCTTTATCAGAAACTGTGTCACTGAATAAGCATCCTAGCTGTTAGGACTTTTTAAAAAAGCACAAGAAGGCAAACCTTTCAAAAATGTCTGTAGATAGATCCAATTTATCTAAAAAGGTATTTAGGAAAAATGCAGTGATGTAAACTGCTGAACCTGTTTTCATATGCCATTTATTTGTGAAGCTACCCAGATCCCGTGGATTCTTTTTTGTTCACTGCCCCAGAACTAAATAAACATATTGCTTCTGCTACTACAATGGATGGGCAACATAAAGCACAGGAAATATTGTGTGTGTGTGTCTGTGTGTGTGTGTGTGTGTGTTCAGTCCCTTTGGGCATTGCTGAGTGTTTCATGCTCCTGGAAATATGTGGGAAGGGGAAGCAAGGAAAGGATGGGAATGGAACTCTACTGCAAATTGCACCACTGACCAAAGTGAGCTCTAAATCATGTTGAAGATTTCCATCCAATGAAAACTCAGTGTAAAATAAAGGAACAGAACTAAGAGTCATATCCTCCTCTGTCTTTTGGAGTTTTTAGTTGTTTTTGTTTTGTTTTGTTTGCTTTGGTTTTTTGTTTTGTTTTGTTTTGTTTTTTTCCCCATACACTTGAAGAATTCAAAATTTTGGAACTAGATGATCTTTAAAGTCCCTTCCAACTCAAACCATTCTGTGATCGTAAATACCCTTCTGCACAGAGGTGCTGCTCCTTTTGGACAAATAAATCTGTTTCCTTCTACCTCCAAATTTGCAGCCACTGAACCCCTCACTTAGAATGGTTTCCCTTAAGATCTTGAGAAGATACGATGCTGTGCAAAAAAATCCCTTGGTGTTGCAAGTTCTGTGAGAAGCAGCTGAGGGAGCTGGGTTGTTTACCCTGGAGGAAAGGAGGCTCAGGGGAGACCTCACCACTCTCCACAAAAATTTGAAAAGAGGTTGTAGCCAGGTGGGGGTTTGGCTCTTCTCCCAGGTAACCAGTGACTGGAGGAGTGGATTTCAGTGTTCTGGGGGATGTTTTAACTATCCTGTTCTGTTTCAAAATGAATTGAGTTAATTTCCCCAACTCAAGTCTGATTTTCTTATGGCAATAATTAGTGAGCAATCTCCCTTTCCTTATTTTTTTTCCAATGTATTTTTTCACTGTATTTTCTCCTCTGGTCCTGGTGAGAGGACCTGACTAAGGTGGCAGTGGCTCAGTGAGCATCTGGCAGCCTGCAAATGTTAAGTCACAGTTAATACCAGGGATTTTGCCTGTATTGGAAATTCTAGATTTTTTAATAGTAGACACTGTATTTTAACCATCTGTCACAGGTTTACATATCCATACAAATATGCATCTATATGTGTGAGGAATTATAAAGTGACAGACAGTGGTATAAATCTGGCAATTTCAAAAGGTCAGAAGTGCTTTGGTGCAATTACACAGAACTAACATACCCCAGGCTGACAGAAAAATTCCTGACAGCATATTGTGTCTCACTATTCAAATATTATGTCAAGTCACACAAGGCATACAGAGGATTGTAACTCCTTCTGGTTAATGTGTCAAGACTTGTGTCAACACATGCCATGTTATTTCATAATGCAACAAACTTATTGAAAAGAAAAAGATATCACTGTGTGTGACAGGCTTGATTCTCTTCTAACTCTCATCCAGTGACCTTTGAATTATTGAAGCATTGGAAATACCACTTGTTCTGTTCTACTCAACAGTGTTTTTAACATCAAAACAGTTTTACTTTGAGGCACCAGATATTTCTGCAGCTGTTTAAAATGGAGATTTTGACATGGAGGAAGTTGTTGAGAAGTAGTTTATCATTTTGAAGTGCAAATGGAAATGGGGATATTTAGCCAAGAGGACAAAAGCAAACTCTAACACCAATCACATTGACAAAGCTGAAAAGGAAATTTAAATATTTGAGTCAAGCTAGATTTCTTCCTCTTATATCATGAATTGCAAAGTGCAGCTGTGCTGTCCACCACAACCTTCAAAATGAGCAGCTGGATAGTTCTGCGAAAGGAACCATAAATAATTAGTGATCATCTAGTTTTTTACAGAATGAAAATTCTGACTTTGTTTAAAGCTCTTGTGTGATTATCTCATTATTTTCAAAGTTTTTTTCACATCTCTGCATTTGGTAACGAAGTATAGTTACATTTTACCAAGTGAAAACAACTATATACAGGCACTCTAACTTGACTTTGGAAATACTTAAACCTTTAGAAACATTCACATGAAGCGTTTGTGTGGAACAAATTCACAGGAAGAATTTCTTCACTGAAATGGTTACCAAGCTCTAGAATGGGCTGCCCAGGAAAGTGGTGGAGTTACCATCCCTAGAAGTGCTCAAGAAACAACTGGATGCAGCACAGTGCTGTGGTGTAGTTGATATGATGGTGTTTGTAAACAGCTTGGACCCAATGATAATTAAAGTTGGAGGTCTATCCCAACCTTAATCATTCTATGATTTTCTTTATTGCCTCTGGAAATTGGGAGGGATAAAAATTTGCTCCTTTTCTGCCACTGCATTAATCCAAATGATTTCTAGGATTAAATTGCCATGTTTGAAGGAACAGTGTTCGTGCTGTCATGCATGCATACAGAAATTTACAGGTGGATTTTTAACATTTTTAACTAGGACATTTAACATGTCCTAGTCACTGCCTAAGCCTAAGCCACTGATGCCTCTTGGTGCTGGAACAACCTATCCCAAACCAATTTCATTCTCCTTCAGTGTGCCTCTAAAATATATTTGTCAACAAGAAACATATTCTTTATATGTTATACCTTCATCTTTCATCTACACCAATCTCAGCCACACATCCATAACACTGATAATTTGTTTTTCAGGTACAAATAGCTGCATATTTTCTCCTGGGTGTTCCTTAAAAATTACAAACTATTGAACCACATTGTCTATGTTTTTTTTCTAAGTTAATCACCTGGTTAGTGAGGATTTGAGTTTTCTTGAGGCCAATTAAACCAAACTGTCTTGGACACTTGTCTTACATGAGGACAACTGTCCTCTTTGCTTCTCCATTGATTTTAGAGTACTTAGCAGACTGCTTTCAACTAGGTGTTTATCTTTTAATTATCTTGAGTTCAGTGTCAAGGACCTTGTCTTTACTAAGAGGAAAATCAGCATAAGCTGTCAAAGAATTTATTCTGTCACAATCTGCTCCATCAGTATATCCCCTGTTAGTAATTTTCTTAACAGAACAATTAATAGATTACCTTTAAAATTCTGATTCTTGGAAATAATCAATCTTCCATAACCATGAAGAATGTGTATACATGTTGTGCTAAAATTTGCTTTTAGTTTCTTATAACAGTGCACACTTAAGAATATGACTGGTTTGCTTGTCATGAAGAGATGATTTACATAATCAAATTTTTATCACAGTAATCAGTCAATATATTGAAAATCATCTTGTCTTAATGTTTAAATGAACTGCTTATTTAATATGGGAGTGCTGTGAGTAGGAAGAATGTATTGTGACTGTTAAATCTAACTTGTTTAGTTTTTAGCTGTAACTGATCTCAGTGAAGTACCTTCCTGAAATTTACTGGGACAAAGATAATCACATGAAGGTGGTTATTTTTGTTATTTTCTATTTACCTGCCTCAGTGAAAGCATCATCTTTTATTAATTATATTTTCATTCCTTCTTAAAAATTGCTAATAAAAGAAATTAGATGCTCTCTCTAGTCCTGGAGATGACAAATATTGTTCTTTAAAAATTTTTAATTTTTATTATTTTTTTTATTTCCAAGGGGCTCTGTAGGGCCAGGATTAACACTTGCCCTTTCCCTATGAAAGCTGTTGGCATTTGCTGCTGCTATGACTTCTGCCAGGCTCAAGGGAGATGGTGAGAACAATGCTGAAACAGTGGCAGAAGTGTTTGGCAGAAACAATGCACAGTAAAATACAGTATGATTTCCAGCAGTTTTCCTCTTTTTAATTAATCAAACAGCAAAACCAACATTATGCTTCCTTAGTCTTTTGCTCTATTTGAATCTATTTTTCCTCATACAGACAAAGTGTGCACTCTGCTCCCAAGAAGTCTCCTGAAGGGGAGAGAGGAAGCAGCAAATGAGCTGATAACAACAGCAGCTGGCTGGGTGATGAGTAGGAGTTTCCTGTCTTTGATAAAAGGCATCGGCAGGCATTCATTCTGATCAAAAATGCTGTGAATAAGGCTCAATAGCTTCCTACAGCTGACTGGAAACAACCTTTCACACAGACACACACATTCATGCACACACATGGGGTGTGATAGCTTTGGGGCCAATGATTTGCTATTAACCGGGTTTGCATTTTCTCAGTTTTCTTGGAATGCAAAATTTAATTTACTAATTTTAGTTTAAGAGGGGTGTTTTGAGGACCTCTCCTAACTCGAGAGCAACCACTTGTCCTGGCTGTTCAGAGACAAATTTGCTGCTTGTCTGGAGAAAGATTATTCCTCTCTCACCTATGGGTCTGTTCTCAGGCTGCAGATTTCATCCTGTGCCACGCACTGGCACACATGGCTGCCCAACAAACGTCCTGATTTGCTTTTCTTGCTGTACAAAACAGGAACAAGATGTGTTAGGTAGTGCAACAGGAGAGGAATTACTTTGCTGGGATTAAAGAACATGTGATTAGAGCTAATTTTGTTGTCAGTTTTGAGTACTTTTCCCTTTGCCAGTGATCAAGGAGAAGATAGACCAGATGATTTGGAAATACTGTTCAATTCTGATAGGAAAGCAAAACTGCTTTTACAGCTAAATTTTGAGTGCAGCAGTTTCATCAAGAGAAGAGGAAAGGAGCCTCATGCTTGTGCCATGTGTTTTCCTCCCAGCAATATGGTGATTCTGAAATGTTGGCACTAGTCACGAATCATGAAGAGGGGTTTAAATTTTGATTTGTCTAATTCTGGAATGGGTTTTTCGCATTTAGTGGAGGCTTTTCATAATTGCTCCAAACAAACCAAGAACCCCTAAAAAAGCTTCATGCCTTTCTATCCTATGAAATGAAACTATGAGGTTAGAGTTCCTAAATTATACCTACCCATATTTGCAAATTTTCTCTAAGCCACCTGTTTTGCATCAAAATCCTTGGAAAAGGTCATGTCCCATTCACCTCTTAATGAGAAATCCATCTCCAGTTGATAATTTAGTTCATCTAAAGGTCTGAAACCTGTGAATAAAGAATACTATATAAACCTCACATATTTCTCTCATTATAGTTTTAGGTATGTGATTTAAGTGGAGATGCAATAGCAATTTGTTTTGGAAAGAGACAGCCTCCACAAATTCACTGATAGCAAGGTTTCACTCAAGAAGCTTGTCAGTCTCCCCATAACTCTGTGTGTTAGTGCATGTTTTTATAAATGGCTCAGTTTAGGTTCATATTAAGAGCCCTAGTGCTACTCAGTCTGCTTCTTGCATGTCTCTTGTCTAGATTTATACATTACCTGTGCCTTTAAAACAAATTAATTTAAGGATTCCCAAACTGGCAGAGCATTTCTGCCTTGCCTCCACATAAATGAAGTCTGTTCCTGTTATAGTTCTAGACTGGTCATTCTAGGATGCATTTTGCTTTGATGTTACGGTAAAAAGTGTTTTAGATCAGTTTTAGATTACCTAAGCAATAGCTAAAACCATGTTTGATTCTCACCTTTCTTCTTCACCAGCCTTTATGTGCTTTGAAAAAATGAGTGTCTGGGCGTTCTTTTTCAAAGTGTTTTTTTTTTTTTTTCTTTTTCCTTCTGTTACATATTAAATTGTTGAAGTGGGAAAAAATTATTTTTTCTACAAAATTAATTATCGGCCTTTTTGCCCAATTGAGTGAAATTATGTGACATGCCTAAACACAATTCTCAGTTTTCTTTCATTGTTTAATTTCAAGATGCTTACTGTGCAATATTTTACAACATATTGTCAAATGTCCAAAAAATGTATTCCTTTGGTGTTTGGGGGGGTCATGTAAGGAACAGGAAGGAGTTGGATGGTTCTGCAGAAGAAAGAATAAGGAGGGAAGAAGAGAAAGAATCTGTGTTGTTGTAGGTGCCTCCAGGAAAGGGTACAGAGCAAAGGCATGAAGGTTTTTACTGTAGGATAACTGGTAGCAGTCAGTCTGAATCCACCATCATCTTCCTTCTAGGTGGCTGAGGGGAAAGGTTAATTCAGGACAGCTGCATGCATGATTTTACATCTATCCATATTTCTGAATATTTTTGGGCACTTTCATTAGTGTTTTTCTATGTTTCTATTATATATATGATAACAGATTATGATTGTAACTGTATTCATGAAAAGATGCCAGGATTGTGCTGTGAAGTGCATGAGTCATATGCTCACTTAACAGTTTGTGCATTGATTCGGGAAAGAACATCAAAGTTATTTAAAAAAAAAAAAAAAAAAGGTGTTTAGACATCAAATTCTGTATCTTAGGAGCAAAGACTCTGTAAAAAGATCTCTCCTTTTTTGCTCCATGTTCATGTATCTGAGTCTAACATTTGTGGCAGTAAAAATGTGACTTCCCATCAAGGATTCTTTTGAATTACTGTGACACAGAAATGACTTCATAACAAGGCATGAAGACTTGCAGCCTCTGGGTACAGGTGTACTACACAGAAAGGAACATAATTGTCAGCTGAGCTAGAGGCTTGTGTTCTTCTCAAACTCTTATGAGCGTTCACTGATTCAATTCAGGCTAACTACAAGACATGTCCTGTTTCATCTAAGCCAGTACAGGTAAGCAGTTGTGGATGTCCAGAGTTCATAATTTCTGCAACACAATGTACACAGGTGTGTGTGCACATCCACACTTATAGAATAGATCACTCTTCTCAAAGAGTTATATGAGCAAACCTCATCTTAGCAAAATTGATGTGACTGTTTTTCTCTGCTTTCCACACCAGCTGAAACAGAGTTGAGGATTTCTGAAGACTGGGTTTTTTTTTTTTTGTTTTTGAAAATAGAGAAGAGTGCCTTTGAAATGGATTGAAGAGAAAAAAATAACAAGAGAAGGAGTCTTTTCTATTTATTTTACAAAAGAATCTACAGAGTGCAGATTTCAGCTGCACTTCTGTCATTGGCAACTGCTACAAGGGTCACACTGAAAATGAGCCTTCCCACTTTTAGCAGTGAATGCAGAAATGTGTATGTCTCAAACACTGATGGCCAGATTGCTGTGGAGCCAACCAAGGACTGTTGGTAGCAATAACCAAGGGTTGCTGGCAATAATACACTGTGAGAGAGAACAAAATGTGGCTGGAGCAGGGACCATAGGGAGCACATTTCGAGGGCAAACATCCTTGTTCTGGCTCGTGGAGATAAACACAGGACAGGGGCAGAAGTGAAGTTGAGAGGTGGGCATGGATTGGATTGAGGTGAACAGGACCACTAAAGACCCATTTCCAGAATGATCTAGAAGAACAGGTTGTGCATGAGAACTAATTTGCATAGAAACTGAGAAACATCTCCAGGGTGGGGAAAACTTATCTATAAAAAGATATCTCATTTAAACCTGTGTGTTTG
Organism: Ammodramus savannarum pratensis; assembly: GCA_020466415.1. Taxonomy (NCBI): domain Eukaryota; kingdom Metazoa; phylum Chordata; class Aves; order Passeriformes; family Passerellidae; genus Ammodramus; species Ammodramus savannarum. Next base: position 6,599,492 of record JAHXMQ010012338.1, on the reverse strand, counting down.
GGCACCACAGGACCCTGGACACCTCAGCTGGATCAATGCTGGACCTAGGAGTGATCTCCCTTTCTTCCTGTCTCCTCCTCTTTAATTCATCAGTCTCTCTCTTTTCCTTTTCACCATATTGCTTTATCCAAATCTCACAGCTGTGTGCCTGTATAGGCAGTTAGTCCTTAACTTAAACCAATTTCCATACTGAGTGTGTAATTTACTAATAGAACTTCATAATCTTAAGTGGACCCTTTTGTTGTTCCTTTTGACTACAAATGTGTATGAATCTTGGATGCTCCCTTTCTCTTAAGGATGGGCTTTAGACTTGTGACATGATGGAGTCAGAAGATGATGACATAGATGGTTAAAGATAAAGCAAAATAATAAGCAGTAGGAGAAAGGCTACAGAGCCCTTTAGCTCTGTTTGCTTGACCTGTAGTGTTCCAAGAAATCTGGGGTAAAAGTTGGGTGCCTATCGTGCAGGAACCACACAGATTGTTAAATTTTGCCTTATAGCTTGTCACCAAACTGAACATGGACAAACCCAGGAGTCGTGTTAGGAAGCAGTAGAGTGTTCATTGACATTTTATTGTAACACTAAGTAGAAGTGACTTTGAAGGAAAATGTTATGGTAGGATTCATCTTTGACAGAACACGGGTGGAAAAAGGCACTCAATGTGTATATTGGGCCTCTCAAAAACCAACTTGTGTTTTTATGTGGATGTAATGTGGAGACAGAGATGACACACACTCAGTGGTCCTTGTGACAAATAGCCTCAAGTTTATTCCCTAAGATCCTTTTACAGGACATTAAATTTCCCTAGCTTACACATGTGATTCATTGAGGTCTTAGCCCTGTCCAGCTCTCTGGTCAATGATAGATCTGCATTTAGGGCTGATTGACACTGGCTGAGGGTCCCTGTGTAGATTTGAATCTAACCTATCCTGGCCCACCCAGGGACTGCAATGCTACATGAGGAGACATGCTGCTGAACAGTGTGGCCAAGTGGGATCTGGGCAGTATTGTCCCAGGGCTTCTATTTCCCACAGCAGGAAAGAAAATACCTGATTTATGGCTCTCAGATTATGTATTTTGTCAAAAAGTAATCAGTATATTCTGTGCCTCATCCAAAATTAATACTGAACACTATATTAATATTCTCAGACAAAGTATATCACTGTTATTACATGGCTGAAGTGTACTTTGTCCTCCTGCCTCTGAAATTGTTAAAATGAGTATTAAGACTATCACAATTTACAAATACTTCTCTATTTCCCTGGATAACACCATTTCATTTTGAGAACCTTCAATTTGAGATAAATGCACTGATTACAATTTAAATGTCAATTATAAGTAGTCTTGTAGACATAATAAAGCAAACATTTGCACTATGTTTGACACAAACATTAACAGCAGAATTGAACACTATCACAAATCAAATCAGTGACCTTCCTCCAATGTATAATAAAGAAATCAAAAGTGCTTTCAGCCACAAATGGTCAAAAGAAAATCAAGAAGCAATTACTGCAAACATCCCAGTCATTGCACGACTCAGTGATTCATTCAGATTCAGGCCAAGGAGACACACAATAAAACCCATCTGCTCCAAAATATCTTGTAGCTCAAGTTTAAATTACAGTTTTGCTTCTATAAGAAGCTCCTTTCTCTGATGCTATGTAGATGACTGTGTGAAATTATACTGATAGCTAAGAAAAAGAGATAGAGATATGGAAAATTTAAGATAAAGAAATGCAGCTGTTTAGTTACATATATTTGCAAGACCATATTGCAAAATGAGACTCAGGGTTAAAAAAAGGCAAGACATGAAAGAGGGATAGCTAATTATATTTGAAGGTGACAAAAAATGAAATTAAATGACTGCATTGAGGACAGCAATGCTGAGTAGAAGTGAGAAAGTTCGAAGCAGTTGATTCTGATGTAAATTTAACTACCTACCTAAAGTAAACTTTATGAAATTAAGTTTTGAAATAGGTAAAATGGCAGCTGTATCTAAATTATAACTGAATGCTAAAAGAAGTTTTTAAACAGAGTTTAAAAAAATTTTCTCTGCAAGTTTTAATTCAAGGTACAGGCCAGATTCCAAATTCATTCATGTTTGACTTTGCTTTTGAAATTATACTCTCCCTGTGTTAAAATTCATGATTTTAGCATCACCTTCCTCTTAATCCTCCTTATATCTCAAACTTTCTGTCTTCTTGGATTTTGTCTAAATTAATATCTTTTCATTTATACAATATTAATTTATACAGTAAACATGTGTCTATTTTACAGACTGCTTTAAATTATCATTTTTGCTAAAGTTTTATATATGTATGATATCTTAATTCCTCTTTAATTTACCAGGTTTGAGGATCTGCTATCTGGAAGTCAAATAGTCTACACTAACCTTTGATGTATTTAGACATTTACCTGCTATTGAATTCTAATATGACTTAGAGTCATAGCATGTTTGTCATTCTTTAAGAAAAAAAATTCCAACAGCTACTAGAAGCAACATATAATAATGAAATTGAATGTAGTGGATTTTTATTCTAAAGACCAATAGCATGTAATATGTACCGTCAGAGCTATATATATATATATATATATATATCTCATTAGAGCTTTATTATCTGTTTTGGAACATTTTAAAAACCCTCTACTTTTTCCAGAGAGGTTATTCAGCCCTATGGATCAAGATCATCATGCCATGTTGTGTGTTATTTTTATTTCATTTTGTGAGTTTTACTTTTTGCTTTGGTATTTGTTGCTGCTTTTATGGTTGTTGTTGGTTGATTGGCTTTTAATATTGTTTTAATATTGTTTATTTACTCGCTATTCTATGACTGTGAAGTAAAGACTAGAATGAAGGTGTTTTCATGACTCTCTATGTCATAGAATCAAAGAATGGTTTGGATTGAAAGTGACCTTAAAGAACCTTTAATTCCAATGCCCTGAATTGTGCAGACACATCTTCCACTCAACCAGGTTGCTCAAAGTTCCATCCAGCCTCACCTTGACATTTCCCGGGATGAGACATCCACATCTTCTCTGGGCAACCTGTTCCAGTGCCTGACCACAGTCACAGAAGGTAATTTCACCCTAATATTTAAACTAAATTTACCCTGCATTAAAATCATAGAACAATTTGTGTTGGAAGGGACCTTAAGGACCATCTTTGCCATAATTTCTCTGCATCATTGTGTCCTCTAGCCTTATTCTTCCTTCTTTGCCTATAGTAAGGGTGAAGATAAATACCAGATGAGTCCTAAGGTCTAATCCATAGTTAATGTGTAATATATAACATGTATAGCCCTAACAATAAGAGAAATTGTAAACTCTTAGGCTAACTTCAAATGGCACAAGGGAAAACCATATTCTCTCCTGCCTACAGCATATAACAATCAAAAGTTATTACAAAACCTATGTTTCATCAGTATTGCTCATTTCTGCTTTGAGGTTACATGGAATGCCCATTTTACCATGAAGGGATAGAAATAAGAGAGCACAAAACTCTGTTGTATTATGTTTGGAAAAGCATTATAAAATAAAGGTAAGTATGGATCTCTTGGGACAATTTTACAGGTGTAATTGAAGCAAATATGTGCTGATCATGGGAAAGAGGAATTGCTGCAATATTTATATATCTGTAGAAATAAAACTGAGTTTTACGTACAGAGTTGTACGTAAAATTCCTCAACTAATAAGCTACATTTCAAAAAATATTTTCTGAGAGCTCTTACCTCACTTCTTTACTCTCCTCTGGGTTTCCTCCAGCAAACCATATTTAAGCTTACAGGTATTTCACCTGGGAGTATCTAGAGAAAGGTCCAGCATCCACAGCATCCACTCCTTTCTCACTGGCTTTGACTCCCTAATGTTGTATTTTTATTCAGGCTGATTTACTTTAGCAGGCATATTTTCAAATATTCCATGAATTTCTAGGAAGCTATAAAAATAATCTATGCTACTGAGTTGAGTCTATCTAATAGGAACTTCTTCATCTTAATGACACTTTTTGGTATTATCAATCATTGTGAACTCTGCAAAGCCATGGAAATATAGATTTAAAATTTGTAAGTTTCTCCACTTGTGAAGCAATTCAGAGACAATACTACCTATCAATCAAAAATTCAGGGCAATTCAGAATATGTCCTGTTATTGCATTTCAAGTTGAAATTATCTACATCCAAATTGTGACTAGATCTAAAACAATCCATAAAGAGCAAGAGTAGAAGATTTTCTCGGATTTGAATTTTGCCTGCAATGAATTTTTAAATGTTTTTTTCATGTATGTGCATCCGGTAAATAAATTATAGTCAGGAATTCTAGGAAACAAGTAGACGTGAGTGTATTGTTCAGAGGGTTGAGAAAGAAATAGAAATTATTACATTATTGATTAAATTGAAATGGATCCTCTTCTGTTGTGGTCATTATTTAATTTAATTACTCCAGGACTGGTAAACTACCAAAATAAATAATATCTAATATAAAATCAGTGGTTTCTGTGGTAGGGTGGAACTATTCTGACCTCCAAATCACTTTCCTATGGTGTGCTTGTTTTTGCCATGATAAATGTTCAATCAGAGACTCTTGCTACAACTCATAGAATTTTTTGGGTTTTTTTTACATGAACACCAGGTGAGTGGTTGTCTCTGTCTCCAAACTGCTCCCTCTGCCTTCATACACAACTACTGTTCTGGATAATTCATATCTTAGTAAACATAATTTTGGATTTTTTTAATGAAGTCTGTGATTCTCTGTACCTCAGATTTGACTTCTAAATTTCCCTTGAAACCCTCAGTTTTTGGCAAATTAGATCTGACAACAGCCCCTGAAAGACAGGATATTTGTGGTGTTTGTAGATATTTTTCAGGGTATTGAACTGGAACTACTCCATGCTGGTTGAAATATATGCATGATATTATAAACACCTTGTACATGTGATTGTACAGAGATTATACATATGTACATTATATATATATGAGCATGTACATCATATATGCATATACCTTTGTACCAGTTAGAACTTTGCAGATTGTTATGGAGTGTTTGAAAAATTAATGAGTTTGGCCACTTTCAGCACATCAACGCTTGATTGTCGGTCATGGATGTCACACATCTAATGATTGGCTCTTAATCACTTTCAATTGTCAACAATACATGTTCAAAGCAGTCAGTTCTCAACACTTACACCCTGAGTGGGTTTTGAGTATCCAGCTCTGGGGAGCTGACACTGTGTGGTCAGTGCTGATGGTCCTTGTTGCCTTGGCCAGTGAGCTCCCCTCATCCTCTCTTTGTGCTCCTCATCCCCTCCCTGGAAGACAAAGGGATTATCTAAGCTGCTCTTGACATAATGCATCTTATTTTTGGGACCAGGGCTTGCTCTCTTTTTTTTTTTTTTTTTTTTTTGACAGAAAATTTTGTTTTGCTAACTCTGGTTCCATCAGCACCTGTCCCGTTCATCCACAAGGATGGATTTTGTTTCATCACACACCTTTATGGACAACTGCAAACTCTTAGCTCTTGCCTTACAGATTTTACTGCATACCGAATATATACCGAATATATAACTCCAAAACTGCACCCCAGTTTTGGAGTTACACAAATCTCAATTTGCCTCTTTGTGCCTAGGTATTTTTTATACATTCATGTTTAGGAGTACATGCAAAAATCTTATCACTGTTACAATGCTATAGAATTCTTACATGCAGTCACAGATTACCCAACCTTAACGTGCTTGTACTCAACACAAACATGCTTAGTTCACCTCCCTTGGTTTCAAACATTATGGATGCCACAGGTGTTTCTGCTGCATTATCCCAGGAGAAACTCTGCTTTATACAAAATTTGGAATCCTATCTCAGGAATGTAGTGAGCCCTTCAGGGTTGGCTGAACAGCATGTTTATTCATAACTAGTTTTAAATGTCAATAAACCAGGCTTTGCTTGTTTTTTCTTGATTTAAACTTTACTTTGTAGTATTGTGAGACAAAACCCAATTGTATTTTATTAGAAGTTTCATAAATGAAACGAGTTATACATAAGTGATATTTAGCTCTGTAGCTTCAGGGGTTTGGTCTGAATGCAGAACAAGATGTGGGCAGGATAATTTCTGATAAGTAAATTCAGTTAAAGGACTTGCAAATAAATATGTACAGTAAAATCTATTGTGCATCCAAAGGGACAGAATTTTTTTTTTTTTTTTTTTTTTAACAAAATAGTGAAAAAAAATTTAATTCCAACAGCCCTTTTGCCAAGCCTGGACAGGGTGCAATGACTGTGTGAAAAGGAGAAGAAAATGGTAAGTGGAAACTCTTCCTCCACTGTGGTCAAGATAGCTGGGTGTGCTGGGGTCTAGACCAAGCAACTGGATAATGGATAAGATAAAGATATTTTGCCCCTCAGCCCAGTACCCAAACTACTTCAGGCTTAGAGGAAAAGCCTAGGATAGCTTTTGCTGTTTTCTCAGATAGCAGGTTCATAGAATTACTTCTGGTATTTATATGAATATCTTAAAATATATAATACATAGATAATTCAGGTAAAACAGGACTCCTTAAGTTCAGCAAAGGGGTATCACATCCGGAAACACAGAAAGACTGAATAAAAGCCTAAAAATCTGCTATATATAAAGCAAAAAACTTGTAGTAAAAAACCAAACCAAACAAAAAAAAAAAAAATCAGCATGAGTGGTGCTTTTCTGTAAATGCCTTTTAGCCTCGGATGAAAGATCAACATATAACCATGCAGACAGCCTTATTATGAATGCTGAAGAGGTCAGTTATGTTACAGCCCTGTTGTGGTGAAGATAATAGGCTCTGATGTGAAGTGGCATATTTGAAATTAAGCACACTGCCTCGTGAGTGTCACTACAGGGCTTCCCAGCTGAGGATGGCTCCCCTTCTGTGGTTCAGGAACTCAGATTAGCCTCTGCTCTCCCTTCAACAGACCCAGAAATGGCATTGAACTTGCTTCAGTTTGTTCCTGTTCACATGCCAGAATACCCTTCTACCATAATGGAAATTTCATAGTTTTGGTGGGGGTGATTAATGGGATTCTCTGTTACAAATTCCTGCTGTGAAACTTTCTGGCATAGTAAGATGGCAGAAGCCCTAACAGCTCAGATTTTCCTCCTGAAACATCTGCTATGAATGGAATTTGGTAAGGGACTGGTTTAAAAGAGAAATACAGAGTTCATTGCTTAAAGTAAAACTATGTGGAGACAGCTATTGACCTAAAGCAAGTATCATGCCAGCATACTTAGCCCAGAGTGCTTTCCACAAAAGAAGTATAATGTTAAATAGAAAAGAAAAATTCAGCGCCTTTTCCCTGATGAGACTTTGGCTTCATTCATATTCTGCACTCAGGGAACATGCTTGGGCTATTCAAATACTTACAGTTTAACTAAAGGCTCAGGAGAGAAAGTTCAGCAATGCTGTTCAGCTCTGATAAGCACTGTAGAGACTAACTTCCTGTGTAAACCTAATTAAGATGTTACAAGCATTCAGAAACCCACTCTGCGCCTTCACCACCTTGTGTTTCTTTGTTCTTCCTGACACCTGAGCAAGGTTCTGGCACAATGCAGCCCTCCTTCTGTCCTTTCCCTTGGCCATTCATTGCATTAAATCCCTGCAGGCATTCCCTGCAGATGACAGACCATTCTCCAAATAACTTTCATGTGAAGAAAAGTTTTTGTGTCTCCTTGGTTATAACAATATCAACACTAATCTTAAATGTTTACTTTTAGATTAGTCATCATTGTCCTGATGGCTGAACATTCTCCTAATTTTAAGGCATTAAAAATTTAATGTTTAAGCCTGTACAGAAGATGCTATTCTCAAGGACATGAAAAATTCAGAATTTTTTCTCCTTTATTATTACAGTTCAGCACCATTTCTAAGAGTCAGCAAATTGGTTAAAATCAGGCTTACCAAAATGTGTCCCAATGCAGTGTTTCCTTTGGGTGCTGTTTGTGGCTATTGATTCATTGTCAGTTAAGTACTACTTGAATGTTCCAAAATTTAATGTGTAGGTGTTTTAACTTACATTCACAATACCTCTAAAGAAGGTTAACATCTGCCTCTTTGTCCCATGTTGATCGATTTACTTGAGTATTCCTAGGACAAATTGAACTGCCAGCTTTTTTCCAACTCATTCCTCTGTTGGTTGATCTGTTTCTTTCTTTACTGAACACAGGAGGAGACACCTGTGGGAAAAGGTGAAATCCTCTCAGTCCTTTATCAATATTTTCAACATTTTTATAACTTCCAATAGAATAAGAACTGGGCCACATCATGCTGCAGAGAGATTGTCTGTCAGGGTACATTGTGAATACCTTACTGTTATTAGCTACTGGCCTTTAATATTAATGTATAAGAAATAGCCATGTTTTTTGTCCAAAAATATGCTCTAGTAAAAAAAAGAGGAAGAAAGAAAAAAATAAAAAAATAAAAAAATCCGTGTTTTTAAGGTCTGTTTTTGTTGCACTTCTAAATAAACAACGAGATAACATAATTGGAACTCAGCTTGCACAATTATAGGCTGGACTGAATGTTAAATTAATCCTTTGTGGTTATTCATGGGCCAAATGAGTGGATATGTAAAAGAATCTGCCAGTAATGACTTCAAAAAGCAGACTATACATGATAAAGAGGTAGCAAAGTATGAAAAATGTACCTGTCAAATCTATTGTTGTATCTGGATTTGATGTTAGTCTTGCATAGAATAATCTTTGATAGTGCTATTTAGAAATACTGTAGAAAGTAATATAATGTTCAGTATGTCTTATTGTCATGCACTTGTCAGCCTGTTTATATCTTATACTTCGTATTTCTTTCATTTATAGATTTTAAATGATGATAAGGCTAAAATGAAGTCATTAAAATGATAATACCCTCAAAGGACTCTATTTTTCCATTCTTATACATAACAATTAGTAACTTATCCCATGGTTAATCCATTTACTTTAAATAGTAGGTTTCAAGAATATAAATGCTGCACAGAAAGTATAATCAGGAAAAAGATGATACAAATTTAAAGGAACCAAATCAAAGCAAAAAAAAAAAGAGATCAGTTTTATTTCAGTAGCTAGAGAAATGCAAATGTAAGTCTAAATCCAGCAAAAAAAATTGTGTTCCCACCCAACCATAAAATCAAAATTTAACACTTTGCTGATAGTGAAAGCCCATTACATCTTAACAGATTTTCTGGACTGAATTCTGCTTCTCCAAGAATGGCAGTATTCCTTTTGATTACAGTTTGGATCAAGTAGCCTTACTCAATTTGCATCTAATGATTTTACTTCTATTGTGTAAATATGGCCTAGGTCAAAAATCATCTGTTGTCTTAAAATTAAAAGAGAGAAAATTCTGAGAATGATGATTTTTAGCTAAAAAAAGGAAATGCAAATGCTGCTAATGCTGCTGGTCTTGGGATTGAGTTTGCCTTTAAAACCTTGTAAAAAAAAGACTAAATTAGTTACAATGTGAAAGCACTAAAAGAAAGTTGTTTGGCATGAAATTTTCTCTCAATTTTGAGATAAAATTGTCTGTCTATGCAAGAAGGTTTTGGTAAGGACTAGATTTTTCTTTGTTACCATTGCTCTGGAGAGCAATTCTACTTACCTTGATTTTAGAAACCCTAAGATACAGAGATTCAAAGAGTCCTTTGCCATTCTTTTTTATAAGTGTAATTTTTTAATAATGTCATTTTGAACTAGTAGATCTGTGTGGTTTCTCTATTGCAGCATGCATGTGCTGCTTGCATGAATGTAAGAGGAATGAGTGACTCTGCTTACTCTTTTTCCTTATTTTAAAGGAAATAAAATTTCATTCTAAACAAACAACTCCCGCTCACCTTTCCTACAGTGGCAAGCTCTCTTTGTAAAACATGAGAAATATTATGAAAATCAAGAAGCTAGTGACTCATAGAATGTGAATACAGTGTCTATTTGATCTTGTCTACTTCATCTACCACAAAATATTTAGCTGAAGATGTGAGAAGGGGCCCAAGGTATCTATAAGGAAGGGAATCTTCAAAATGTATACACTATGGTCTTTGGAATACTTAATTCCTTTGTAAAAGTAGTTCTATGCAAAAAAAGCCAAAATAAAAACCAGCACCACCGCTAACATCACCATCAAAAAACCCAACCCACAAAGCAACAAACCAAACACCAAAAGAACCTTTTGTGCTATATTTCTATTACTACATAGTTTTCCTCTAGATCTAGTGCCCTCTGAGAGGGTGAAATTAAATAGACTTCCTTCTATGCCTGATAAAGATGGCTTCATATTTTGTTTGACTTTAAAGCCTCTAAAATTCTATTAAACACCTGCAAAAACTTGGCATTGATCTGCAACTCTTGTTAGTAGCTTTTTCGTAGTAGAGAACCTTTTACTGTGAAGAATTGCTTATATTAGGGGTTATGAAATCAATCCCACCTAAAATCCTACTTAAAAGTTTGAACCTTATATGTGGCAGAAGAATGAAATTAGTGATAAATTATTTGGCATGCAAAAGATGGATCAACAAGCAATAGGTGATTATTTGATTTTTTTTTTTTTTTCTTTGTGATGCATCCACAAAGCCATTGTTTCACCCTGTTAAACTAGGAGATGTGAGAATTAGGTCTTGAAGGGATAAGCAAATGAAATGCATTTGCAAGATGTGTCAGTTGTCTCAGGAATTCTGTGATGTTCTTTGGTGAAGGAAAATATCTTTTTTGTAGCAGATTATTTCTGAAAACATTACATACAGAATTATCATAATAAGACATGTATAGCACATAGATTTAGGTTCAAAAGAATCACTTTTGAATTTATTATTTTTGAAGCAAAAGTGGAGACTTGCTGCACTGTTGGAGAAGTCGATAAGAGAATAGTTTAAATCCATCACTGTCCCCAGTCTAAGTAGTCTCCCATTCCTTAAGTGCACACTATTGGAATTAGGGACTGATATTCCTTCAGTCTAGATATACACTTCCACTGTAAAAATCCCAAACTGGTAAAAATAGGAAAGAAATATAGGGACTTGCCCAGACTACTGAAGAAGAGGAAAAATTGACTTCTTCTCCAATGTGCAATCTCATAATTGCCTTCCTGACAGATCAGAATTTCTCCATGGAAAGTCAGTGAAATGTCTGCAGGGAAAGGAGGGAAGATTCATATTTCTCACTTCTGAATACTTCATGTAGACTTTCAAATTAACCAGCTGGTTTTTCTACATTTATTTTTTCTGATCAATGTAGATTTTGTTTCAGGGAGCCTGATTCAAAGTGGAAGACTAACCTTTTCATGATTATCTAATTAATTAGAGTTCTAGAGCTGATGAAAAGGCTCTTGTGAATGCACTGGAGAGAAGGAGTTACCCTCCAGCCTGGAATCAAAAAGTATGAGATAATATGTACCAAACTTACACATCTTGTGCATTAATCATGTAGCATCTTTGAGCAGGATGTGGAATTTTTGTCATCATGGTTGTCACTGAAGGTCAGTTAAAGACTTGTGGAGACTCTCCCACTGTTCTGGCCAGGAGTTCTCTCACATGAAATCAATGGTTGCATTGTCCAGACTGAAGTTGGGAAAATGTAAACATAATTCTTTAATAGACAATGTCTTTATTTATAGCAAGGAAATGAGACAATCATGAGTGGGGGAACGATGACACTGAAACAGTCACTTGCTTTTATCTCCTACAGATTAGAGAGATCCCTAGACTGGATAATCTGGGAACAAAGTCTTCCCTTTTCATGTTTGGCTTCCTTGAACTGAAGCAGTGTGAGAAATACAAAATATAAGAATATCTACAATTTTTTTGAGATTTCAAGCAGAGTAATAAAAACGCATTTCCAACTGAAATGAACCAGCTGGTCAGAAAAAAAGCTTTTGGGTACAAATTAGCAGAAACTTCAGAAATCTTTTTGTTTCTTTGCCTACTAACTCTTCTTTCATGAGCTGATAATGATGACTGAAAAAAAAATAAGGTAAAAACAAGTGAAGTCCCAGAGGTGGTGATTTTTCTTTTTGTTTGATGATATATGCTCCTGCTTAAGTTAGAATTATTTATATTTAAAACAGTTCAGGTAATTTGTCTTAAAACCAAGGAGCGAGAGAGAAAACTGGAGGAGCTGGTAGAGTAGCAAAAAAGACATGCAGAAGCAGAGCTGCATTTCACTGCTTTGGAACCTGTTTGTGGTGCCTGTTTGGGCACTGTAGGCTCCAGCAGAACTTGAGAGCAGCTGGAATTCATCAGCACTAGCAAGCTAAGGGGGTCACCATCAATGCTGAGAATCCCAGTCTGTGTGCTGTCCCTCAAAGGTATGGACTGCCATATCCAGAAGAGCCAATCTTCCTGAGGTATCTGTCAGCTCTCAGACTTTCTGATTTATCTGTACTCTTTCTAACAAAACTTTTATTGTTTGACAAAGAGCAATAAATATTAAGCCCAAGGAACACATGACACCATGTAAGACCTAAACTTCAGAGTGCTTTACAGTCACAGCTCAGACCAGGACACAGCATAACACAACACAAAAATGAAACCCCTGGTAGTGATGTACACAGGAAAGTTGTTTGCAGTCATTGTCTGCATGCTTTGTCTCAATGGATCAGAAAGTCTCTCTCATCCGCATGCATGAGTCAGTAGATGTTTGGCAAGTCAGTATTTTCACACATATTCCTCTAGCATAACTCAAAGACATTAATGGTGAATAAGTTATCTCAGAAACACTGGGGATTGAAGAGATAAAAATATACCTGCTTCAGTCTCTTCAGCACTCCATTGAGAAAAACAGTGCTGTGTCATGCCATGAGAGTAGATGTAAAGAGTTATCTTGTTGGAAAGTACATTTTTAGTCATTTCATTCAGTCATTCATCTGCCATTACTGTTGGTAAAGTGAAAATGCCAGGCCCAGAAGAGCTGTTCATGAAGTAGCCATCAGCTTCCAGAGATGTCTAGCTCTCCTCAGGACAATGCACAGATCTCTACCATGGTTTTTCACTCTTCTTTTCTTTTAGTTAGTCCAAACTCTGTTGATTTCTTCTGCCCTTCTTGATATCTAGCAATGCCTTCTAAACATGTTTTATTTTGACTACTGAAATACAGGCTACAAAAATGATTCTGAATATGAAGTTTTCCTTTGTACACAGGAAATTATGTGCCTTCTCAAGAGGCTGCAAAAAAAATTTGTGAGAAACTTAAATCATCCTCTGACATACAGTCAGCTTCCAGGCTGAACCTAGGGAAGAAAAAACTGAGAGGTTCCTTTAATGCTGCAAAAACCAGTGAGGGATTAATTAACTGGAAGCTGTTTCCTGTTAGTGAGAGGTAGAAAGTTGCACATGAATTGAAAACATTTCAGTGTTTTGCTCAAGTCAGTGTTAAAAGAAAAAAAAAAAAAGTATTCCTGTTAAAAGATATTCCAGATGGTGTTTCCCTAGGATACAGGAAAATCTTCTTTACAATCCTGATTGAAATTGATAAGTTCCAGCTGCAATCCAGTTTTTAAAATGAGAAATTAAAATAAAAAATCCTTTAGTATTTATTCTACCTTTCACTGGCAGCATGTTGAAAATGTTGGATGAAATACCAAGAGTGTTTCCTGTATGCCCCATGACAATGGCCAAGGGTCTAACCAAGGCTCTAAGAACAGGTACTTGAAAGTTAGCTGACTAAAAGTTGTATGCTGCAGTGCTTAGATACTTTCATGGGTGTACCTTGAGGCTGAAGGCATAGAGCAGTATAAAATTCTTAGATCTATTCTTGACCAAGGTTGTAATCAACAGCCTGGTTTGGGAGAACATATCATTTTACTTTATAGGTTTTTAGAGGTGTTTGTTGGATATTTTTTTTTTTTTTTCCAGTTCTGGGCTTTATTATTGTTCAGCACAATTCTGATCTTTATTAGACCATTCTGTTAAATTGTCTTTCTGAATTCCCTAGCTCTTAACAAACAACTGCCCTTTTTAAAACATTTTTCCAGTGCTGTGGATATTGCATCTTCTCCCTGCTGTGCTGTATTGAATTGCTTTTTTGATTTACTAATGGTCTACATTAATTCAAAAACTCCCTTTGGTGTTGATGACTGGAATGAAGCAGCACACCAGCTGAGATATATCATTGTATATATACATACATATATATATATATGTTTTAAATTCATGCTTTAAATCAATAAGGAGGCAGTAGAACTGAAGATGATGGTTATATAACTTAATGCTGTGCCATGAGAAAAAATAATAGCTTTAAACCACTTTTCCCAATGCCCATCTGTGATCTGAAGATGGCTATTAGTCACAGTACCTGATTACTCACTGTGAAGAAAATACTTAAATGTATGGGGCTTGCTGATATAAATGAGCAGAATTTGTCTCAAAGTAAAAAGTCCGGCCTGTCTAGTCTAATTGACATATGTAAGGAACTCTGATATCAGTGTCTTAGAAAGGGGCAGAGAGATTGTGACTTTCCCTGTCTTTTCATGGCTCCAGTTTGAAAACAAAATGCTGGTGGGCTGTACACACCCGACCCGTCTGCTGGAAATCTCTCAGTAGGTCTGTACCCAGATATGCGCACAGACACGGCGCATATCTGTGTTTCCATCCTCCTTCATGGAAACACTCCCCAGGACACAGAGGCAGTCTGTTCTGATGGGCAGAAACCCAACAGGCCTGGCAAAACCCTGCCTTGATTCACTGTGAACATCTTGAATGTGCTCATAGATAAAAAGGAATTCTAGAAAAGGTGAAAGACAGGAGAAGTTATCCAGATAGTTGACAGCCATATCCCCAGGGCATGCAACTATGGGATTATAAAAACTACAGCTCAGCTGGGCAGGAGCGCCTCTTCTATTAGCAAAGATTGAGAAAAATGGAATTGTTGAGTCTGGAAAAGAGAAGGCCTCAGGACAACCTAATTGCAGCCTTTCAGACCCTTCACAAAGGCCTGGAGTGACAGGACAAGGGGGAATAGCTTCAAACTGACAGAGAGTAAGTTTAGCTTAGATATTAGGAAGAAATTTACCATGAAGGTGGGGAGGCCCTGGCACAGGTTTCCCAGAGAAGCTGTGGCTGCCCCATCCCTAGAAGTGTCCAAGGACAGGTTGGGGCTCTGAGCAACCTGGTCTAGTGGAAGGTGTCATGCCCATGGCAGAGGTTTCAAATGAGATGATCTTCAAGGTCTCTTCCAACCCAAACCATTCTATGATTCTATGACACAAAAGACATTTCTTTGAGTCTATTGGCAGCAAATGTGTGTATGCACGAAAAATGCAGGAACTGAAAAGTTCAAGGTGTCTTTTTTAACTTTCACTTTAGACTCAGGGTTTGCTGTCAGGCTCCCTCATACCTGTTCTTAGTGGCAAAGCCTGGGAGTATGAAGTGGTACCCATAGTAAAAGTGACAGCAGGACTTGTTCAGACAAAGGAAGAGATGGCTTAGAGGGAGCTTACTGCTGGCTTCACTGTCTGATGAGTTGTGTGTTGTTACAGCAAGATGAAGTCAGAAACATTCAGAAAAATGAAACAATGTTTAGAGAATAAGTCCTTGGATGAGTGGCTGAGGGAGCTGGGGGTGTATAGCCTGGAGGAAAGGGGGGTCTGGGGAGACCTTCTCTCTCTCTACTACTCCCTGAAAGGAGTGTGTAGCTAAGTGGGGATTGGTCTCTACTCCCAGGGAAGTTGTGACAGGACAAGAGGAGATGGCCTCAAACAGCAGCGGAGGAGGTTCAGCTGCAATCAGGAGGAACTTCTCCACAGAAGGGGTTGTTAGATATTGGGCTGGGCTGCCCAGGCATGTGGTAGAGTAACAAACCCTGGAGGTGTTAAAGAAAAGCCTGGACATGGCACTTAATTCTCTGGTCTACTTGACAAAGTGGTGACCAGTCAAAGGCTGGACTCGATGGTCTCGGAGATCTTTTCCAGTCTAAATGATTCTGTGCTTCTGTGACTCCAGAGGTTCACATAAGAGGCTCACAGGAGCAGAGAGGCACAAGCTGAATATGGGAAATTCCAGGTATGAGGATATATTTTTTTTCTCTGTGAGGCACAGGATACCCAGAAATACTGTGAGGTCTCTGTCGCTGAACAGTAACGAATCAGATGGACAAAATGACCTAGAGCAACCTGCTCTCTCTCAGTTTGTAGCTGATCCAGCTTTGAAGAAGGTAAGAGAAAATAACCTTCAGAGGTCCCCTGAAACCTAAATTTAAGATGTCATCTTTTATGCTCACTCTTACCAAATGATTCTTCTGGGGATGCCTTCTGCTTTTACAAAAATCTGGCAAGTGCAATGCAGGAGACATTACTGAAATGGATATATGGCTTGAAGGGTTTCAGGAGCAGGATTGTCAGTATCCTTGCAAGAATCCTGGTTTCTGGCTGGTCTGAAGCAATATTTCATCAGCCATTTTCAAAGTGAATAAGTTTTCATACAAGTATGGAAGTTTTATTGGCTTGAAGATGGAATTAGAATCATTTAGGAAGAGATGTGAGACACACTTCTTTGTCAAGAAGTGCTTTTGCATCTTAAATGAGTATGAAAAAGTGCTATTAAGTAAAAGCTTTTCTTGACTGTGACTGGGAAAATGTGACAGAGCCTAAAGCCATAAGGTACAAATGTGCTCTTTTGTTGTCTTTCAGCACATGTCTTCCTTGGCTTGCTTTTTTGTATTTTTTCCCTGTCTCTAGATCTCTGCTTTTGTTTCTTTTGTTCTTTTCTGGTCCATTTCAGACAGCCAAAATCTACCCAGATCTTCTGCTGATGGGAATAGCTTAACCCTCAAGTTCTGGATCTGCTGCAGAAGTCAAGATTCCTCAAAAATCCAAAATAATTCAGAAGGCTACATAATCTTGAGTGTTATAATTTTTTAGAGGTAATTTCATAGAATTAACGTGTGGTTCAAGATAGAAAGGACATTAAAGATCTCATTCCAACCCCACTGTCCATGGGCAGAGACACCTTCCATCAGCTCAGAGCTCCATCCAACCTGGCCTTGAGCACTCCCAGGGATGGAGCAGCCACAGCTGCTCTGGCCAACCTGTGCCAGGTCCTCACCACCTTCACAGGGAAGAAATATGGGAATATAACAGTTGAGCTTTGATTCGGTCTTCACTGAATGAATGAAGTATAGAATTTAAGCATTTGAAATTACCTTGTGATTTCCCCTGCCCTTAAATGGTTCACCATAGAGACACAATGATACTTTACAAAAATGACAAAATGAAATTCACGGGCCTTTTTTTGCAGTTTTAAAGTCCTCTCTGCAGCTGAGAATGTAAAATATGGGTAAGAAGAACTTATATTATTAATTATAGAAATGGAGAAATCTACCTCTCATGCAGGTTAGAAGCCGCTGTATCAACCTGTATTTTAGTCAACTATCTGTGTTAATAAAGATAACTTGTTCAAATAAAAGTGCTCCTTTATTATGGATGGGATGCACCATAGTCCTGAAAGCTATTTCAACATGCTTTAACCTTGAAGATTTTGAAGAGGTGATTTAAAAGGAATGAACTGATGAAATTTAACCTTGCCACTATAATATTGTTGGGTGTATATGATGTTAATTAGAAAATTTTAGTACAATGTTTCTCCACTATAATGTAAGAAAAATACATAAGTATATAGCAAATTTCTTTTTCATTAAACAACAGATTGTATTTGTGCAGTACATCATAATATTTTTTTTTCTTTATGCTTGAATAAATACAAATTAGATGATAACACTTTATTTTAATGATACACTGATTAATACTGAATTACAATAAAACCTTTATGAAAGTGCATATGACATTTCCATTAATAGCAATTGAATTTGTTATTATTACTTTTATTATAATGAACAGCAAATCAAATTACTGGTGATAGAACTCTTAAATTATATTGCTGCTGTTACAGGAAAAATATAATTTTAACTCTCAAAACTTGCCCTAATCACACCCCAGGGGACGATTGTGTTATGAATTATTATGTTTAAATAACCAGAAATATTAAAACCAGAATGTTGTCCTATTATGATATCTTTTAATCCTTTATTTTATGAAGTCACATAATTTTATTAACACAAAATCATCTTACGAATAGGTGAATGCACAGACTTATGATAAATTCTAAAAAACAATTAAAATGTAACTTCTATGAGTGATGAGATATTTGACCAGTGAAAAATTTGTTTCAAAGACATTTTTACAACCATACATTTTATTCTGGTTATTGCAAATAGCAGCCAAAGTATGAGATACAGTCAAAAATGTGTTCTGCTCAGAATTCAAACACAACTGAACATTTTAAAAAGGTTTTGTATTAAAAATCTCTTTGAGACATCTGTAATGTACATTTCTAGTAATGAACACTTTATTGTTCCCTGGCCATAATCTGAATGCCCTTCCCATGATTAATATCGGAATTTTTGTCACAATTTCTTTTCATTTCCTTTTCTCATACAGGAGATTAATTCCATATTCTTATCAAAATTCAATTCAACCAGTTGTAGATATTCAGGATAAATTTTCATCCCATCCATAACTCCACACACAAAGTACAAATAAAAAGGTTTTCTTTCAAATGTGCTTTTTGGGAGAAAACCAAACTCTCTGTTGCTGCTGCAGTGTGTTAGCATGTGTCACAATGCATGTGCTAAATTTTTGGGTACAGAACATGTGGGCTGATGTAGTCACTCTGGGAAAAGAGGAGTCAGTTTTGTGCTGAGAATTGGCTTGACACATTCACTGTATAAACTATAATATTCTGCAAGTAGGGACTCATGCCCCAAATCTGATTTGAAAGATTTTACATCCTTAGAGGCTCTTTCAGGGCACTTTTTGGAGCACTTCATTCAAAGGCACTTATCCACTTCTCTGAATGTGAAACTCAGACTAAACAAACAGGTGAATGACTGTCATTCATTTCAAATGCAAAAGAATTTCAAAAGCCCATTTCAAGAATTAGCCTGTGGGGAGCACACAGCAGTTTGTCCCTTCCCTGAAATGGATTTTTGTTTTTATAAGTCACTCAGTAGGCACAGGTTTTGATTTTAAAATACTCTCTAAAAAATACCCCTGCAGACATTACTTGGGCTTACTGCAATCATTTCAGATTCTGTGGAGCAGTGGGGAAACGTGCTCATCTCACCACTGTACAATCTGCAGAGATTTCATTTGGAAGGAGCCCTGTCGAGGCAGTTGTTTTCTGTCTTTAATAGCTGCACGAGGCAGAGACAAGCAAGACTGATTTGATGGGTCACAGTTCTTCAAGGAAGCAGGAGCTGTGTCACAGACATCTTTTCGTAAAAATCCTTTCTTTAGGATTTTTCCCCTTTCTGAGAAGCTGTGGCCTCAGCAACAAAATGTTAACAATGGTTATCTGCTGCTGTGGAATGCAACAGGTGCACCTTGGGTGAATGTTTGGATTTACTGACCACTCACGGCAGAGCTGTTCTTGCTTTCTGCCTGGACACAGAACTTTGTTATTCATTCCTTTTCTATTCTTAGCTTAGCTAGCTTCTGAGAACTTTTCTCTTTATTCCTATTAGCATAGTAATAATGTAATATATAGCATAAAATAATAAATCAAGCCTTCTGAACATGAGGTCAACATTCTTTCCTCTCTCTTCGGCCTGAAAAACCCTTGCAAGCCCTGTAACAGAGCTGAACTAACCAGATCTCCAGTTAAACTTCCTACCATTTAAGTATTGAGAGAACTGAATTATTTGCTTTAGTTTACTGACAGAACGCCTTTTTCTTCCACTTTGCTAAACATGCAAATTATTCCTGCTTGCCATTTTGAAGCTAAATAGAAAACTATTATAGAAAAACTAAAATAGAGTTCTCAAATAGACCTCTGTAGAACAAACAGCTAAAAATATGTCCACACATTCCTAAATCAAATAATAAGAGTATCTCTTTGTGTTCATTTTCAGAAGAAATAACAACACAGTGTTTATCCCCAGTCCTTGAGAGAGGACTGTTGCATATTTATAGCACATTTCCAGATTACAATTAGCACTTGCTCAGTGGCTGAACGTGAGCTTGCAAGATTATGAAGTGAGGCAAATGAAAGTGAAATGTTTTTAGGAAAAACATTTATTTTAAATAAACAATTTTAAAGGATGCTGTAAGCAACTATATACTTGCCTTGCTGCTGATTTCTGTCTCTTCAGGCCGTGCTTTTCATAGCTTTTTTTTCCATTTATAAAAAAAGAAAGATGGTTTTGCACACCTTTCTGCTAACTGTTGTGGTTTAACAGTGAAAGATGCTTTTTAAACCTTGAGAATTGTGCATTATTGCTGAGAGTTAAGAATACCTCAAAGCAGTTCCATCATGGGTGATTTTGCTATATACCTCTTTTTTTTGGTTATATTGTATGTCTCCTGCCTCTTTATTAAATTTATAAATCAAAAGAATTATTGCCAGTAACACAGACACTTTTTTTTTTTTCCTAATGAAGGAAGTATATCCCAGGCTTCCATTAAAAAGTCTTTTATTACAGTGGATAGTAGGAAGTATCCTTCTACAGGAATCTGAATTACTTGCACAGCTGATAACAGAATTTTACAGAATGCAGAAATCTGACATCAAAAGGAGAGGTTTATTAAACATTATGAGGCCAAATATAATGAGCTATTTTCTCTATCTACCTCTGAAATTCGTGATAAGCTTCAAACACTACTTTTCTGTTTTATTATTCACCAGTTTTAACCAATGAATTGAAACAGTAAGAGCAGACATTAAAATACATAAAGGTATGTATTTAAATTATTGCATAGTAATTTTCAAACTTCTCTAATTTGGACTCTGAAAAGACAATTTAACAATATCATGTTTAGAATATATCAGTTTGTTTCCTTCATTTATTTTCATAAAACCATTAAAAATATCTTTTTAGCTATATAGCTTTTGAATAAAAGGGACAATTATCTATAAAAAATTCTACTGAGCATATCATAAAGAATTCTCCAAATAAACCACAAAATGAAATGATAAGCAGATGAAAGTATGCTCTCAGATCAGCAGACAGCAAGCATCGAAATAAATTGAGACTCTTTTGCAAGCCTCATAACCGAAATTAAAGGAAATACTTCAACATAAGCAATCACCTGTCATTGAAAGGCAAGATCAACTATAGTCCTGTCATTCCTGACAGTTGCTTCTTCAGCTTGGAATAAAAAAAATTCTACAACCTCTTCCAAAATACATTCCTGTGCTTTGGTACAAGAAAGCTTGCACTA
This sequence comes from Ammodramus savannarum pratensis, assembly GCA_020466415.1. Classification (NCBI taxonomy): domain Eukaryota; kingdom Metazoa; phylum Chordata; class Aves; order Passeriformes; family Passerellidae; genus Ammodramus; species Ammodramus savannarum. Next base: position 6,578,283 of record JAHXMQ010012338.1, on the reverse strand, counting down.
GTAATGTAAATAAAATAGCTCTAGATATCATGCCCACAGAGGCTAATCTGCCCCAAAGAATCTACCTGCTCTTTACTAAGGAAAGATTTTCTTTCCACTCTATTTTTACAACACTTTTATTATACATTTAATTATTAGTGCATGTTCACTCTGTCTCCTTTTTAGCTTGTGTTCCTATGTCAGTTCTTCGCAGGTCTGATAAGGTTCATTATCCTTTGGTGAACTCCGCTCACCTGGGTCACATCCTTCATGAGCTGTGGCAAATTCCTCTTGACAGAGTTCAAACTGGTGCTGGATAGAATCCAACAGCATGTCACCAAACTTATGGACATCAATTCAGTGTATTTATTCAAGAAAGCGTTTCTCTTTAAGGTAATTGTGTGACACTGCTGATTCATGTTCTGTTTGTGGCCCATTAAATACCTGGGTTCTTTTCAGTACCAATGATGTCTAATAATCTCTTTCTTGTCTTGTATTTATGGCAGCTGCTTATTTCTGCTGAGTGTGGAGCTTTTCATTTATCATACTGAAGTGCATTTTTGCTCTCCAAATTGTTTCTTCAATTGGCTGTGATCATGTTAGATTCTATGTCTTGCCTCTGTCATGCTTGTAGATACTCCCAGCCTGCTGTTAAATGTAAATGTCATGCCCAGTCATCACTTCTTATCAAAAAAAAAAAAAAAAAAAAAAAAAAAAAAAAAAAAAAAAAAAAAATTAAATTGGGATCAGTATAGAACTGCACTCAAACAGATTTTTATTTTACAAGTAAAAAATAACCACTATTAAATGATAATTTTTTACACAGTAGGACATTCAGCAGATGTTGTGTTTCCTTAGCATGTTACCTGAGAAAATGTTAGAAGTTTAGCAATGCCAAAGTGCTTACAAATTCTCTGCAACCCCAAGGCCAATTTCCCTGCTGTAAAAGGAATTAGATTGTCTTCACAAGCTTAGATTCTAATAAATCTATACAGGACTGTATTGATCTCCTGATTATCTTCTAGTTGGTTATAGAGCACTGGGATTGTTCCAGCATTTTTCTACTAATAGAAATAAAGCTGACTGGAAAATAATTTCCTTTTTTGCCCTTTTTTCCCCCCTTTTATTACCCTCCCACTTTGATAGTGGGTACTAACTTTACACTTCTGGCTTTGCCTGGTTCCTGTGAGCTCCCAAAAACAAGTACAAATGGTTTGGGGATTACTCCAGCCAATCCTCAGACTATGATATAGTGAATTTCATCACACCCAGCCAACTTGAAAACCTATGTCTTACCTACTCTTTAATAACCTCTACTTCTATTGAAAGAAAAATCTTAGTCTGTGTCATTGCAATGCATTCTTTTAAATGTCTGATGGCAATGAACCTGGAAATAAAAAGGCTTTAATCAGTTCTGTCTCCTTGGGATCAACAGCTGCCATCACTGAGAAGGAGAAGATGCCCTTTGTCTTCCTTTAAAAAGCCTTCCTTTTATTAGTTAAATAATTGTAGACAATGCTTTTAATAAGACCTAATTTATGGTATTCATAGATACTTCAAACATAAATCTGTTTAATCTATAGTTTTTGGTCATCTCCCTCTGCAGTAGGAGAAAAGGATAAATGTCTCTCCATAAGAAATGTGAGCAGAGCTGATTTTCCATCCAGCTCTCATCAGACCTTTTCATCTCTGATAGCTAATATTAGGTAAGATTTATCCAATGAAAAACGTTTCATATTTCTTTCCACTTGTAGCTTTCATTGGGCTTTGAGCGAACGGATTTTTGTCCTAATAGGTTTGTGCTAATTCTCTGCAACATAAACCGAATATTTTATGTGCATCTAGTTTTTGAGGGAATTCAAATACAAATAAAAGTAAATAATTTCTTATCATTATTTGTTTTACTATGGCCTTATCATGATGACATAGTTAATTTCCTTCCTCTCTTCCTTCCTTTCTCCCTTTTTCTCTCCTCCTTCTCTCTCCTGCCTGCCCTTCCTTTCCTCCTCCTTCACTTCTTTATTTTCTTCCTTATATTTATTCTAGATTCTCAGTCTGTCCCAAGCTCCTTTTCACCAATATATTCCCAAATATTTCCCAGATCCTGATAATTGATACTTGTAGCACCTTCCCCTATCTAATTGCTATTGCAAGGACTCAGTTCCTAATACATTCCTGGAATGTGTTCACATCTCTCTTTTTTTTTTTTTTTTTTTTTTTTTTTTTTTTTTTTTTTTTTTTTTTTTTTTTTTTTTTTTTGTTTTGTTTTGTTTTGTTTTGTTTTTGTTTTTTGTTTTTCCTTTTCCTGGGAAAAAAATTCCTTCTCATTAGTTGCTGGGGAACCACAGTTGTGTTGTGTTTAGCATCCTAGAAGTGATCAGAGTTGCTCCAAGGCAATATTACTCCAGAATCTTTTCACCTTCAGTGTTGAAGGTTTTATTTCTGTGGGTTTTGATTGTCACTTAAAGAAAATCAACTACTGAAGTAAATGTTGAATATGAATGCCTTAAAACTGGTGAAACTACTTGGCTCCTGCTGTGCTGTCACTAGCAGACTGGATCTATTTTGCATTCTCCTTCATTTTCTGAATCTCAGTTTTCTTCTGGTTAATGTGATATTCCAAGCAAAATAAAAATAAATAAATTAAAAACAAAACAAAACCGATATAAACCCACAAACCAAACCAAAACAGCAACCTTTCCAAAGCAGATACATTTTCAGAAAAAGAATCAGCAAAGAGCAGGAGCTGGGGAGAGTCTACAAGAATTTTAATGGCACAGAAGGTTAGTCAGACTGTAATTAGCTATAATTGGTTCCCACATAAGTTGTGACATCGTTGCCTAGAGCTAAGTGGCACTGTTTGTTTCCCTACTCCTGAAATCTTTCAAAACAGAATCAAAGGAATTGATTCTAAACTGATATTTACAGGGTGAATTTACACAAAGGACAACTCAATGAACATGATGATCGAGGCACAAATAGTCTTCTGCTAGTTTAAGAGGAATTTTGGAACAGGAATTGTGTATAATTAATTCAATGGTAGTTAAAATATAGAGCACAGGCTCCTGCAATCCCCCAGCAACAACTGTGCAAGAGAATAAGCTCCCATTTATTGCTCAGTTAATACGTATGAAAACAAGCATTCATCAAAAGTGATTAGAGGAATCCTTTCCACACTGTTTTGTCAGCCTTTCATGAGCTTTTGAAACATCTTAAAGACACACTTAGAAAAAAAAAACAACTGGATAATTCCAAAACCACTTTTTAAAAAGAAAACAAAATTGTATATTCTTCCATAAATTTCTTTACTGTAGAAATTGATGCACCAGAAATTTATGGTTTGTTTTATTTTTCCAAAAAGCTTCTTTCTTCAGTTAATTTGCTACAATAGTATTCATAGGCAAAAATAAGGGCTCAATCTTACCTAATTAAATCATAATATTTAAAAAAAAAATATTATTTAAAAAGGGAAAAAAATAACATTAAAAGTCAATCTTGGCTTAAAAATACACTTTCATGCCTTTCCAAAATGCTATGTGGATCAAAAGCTAGAAGAAGAAAGAAACAAATTAAAATATCAAGCATTGACTTTTGCCAGTTTTAGAATATAATTTAAATAACTGGCTAAACCAAATATTTTTAAGTAAAATCATACCTAAAACTCCCACATTTGTCTAAATTCTTCCATCTTTATGAAGTTTTTTTAAATTTTTTTCCCCTTTGCAGTAGTCTAAGATGTCAAACTTAATAAATATTTCTGCAGATTTTTCTTGATATGCATTTTTCAATAATCCAAACGTCATGGAAAACCTTTGGAACCATGAGCTTTTCCCATCAGTGTTTAGGAGGAGATCTTGCTCCCTGCCTGTCCCCCTTGCAGTAGTTAATCTAGTTGAAACAAAATGCTTCTTGTCTGAAAATATTTCAGTTGTTAGACCTGTACTACAGTGCTGGACAATGGAAAAGGAATTGGTATAATTTTTGTGGGATTGTTTTCTGTTTGTTTGAGTTTGGTTGGTTGGGTTTGGATTTTTTATTAGTTTGGTTTGGTTTTGCTGTTTTTTAATTATTTTGTTTTTAATTAATGTTTCTCCTTTATTTTCTTTCCTGAGAAATGCTGACCTGACTGATTTTTGTCATTGTGGCCCTGACTGGCTTTCTGACTGTGAAGCCTGTACAGAGATAAAGATGTAAATATAGATAGATAGATATAGATATAGATGATATAGATAATATAGATATAGATATAGATGATATAGATATAGATATAGATATAGATATAGATATAGATATAGATATAGATATAGATATAGATAGATATAGATATAGATGAGAGAGATCAACAGATCAAGAGATAGATAGATAGATAGATAGATAGATAGATAGATAATTTGATCTCTAAGTGCCTGAGGGCAAGGAGACTGGGAGATTTGGTTTAAGGTTTGACTTTGAAAGCAACATTTTGCCCAATGAGCTCAGAACTCCTGCTAATCCTGTTTGAACTGGGGTGGGGGGATGAAAGAAGAATGCAGGGAAGGTCAATGTCATCAGTGCCAGGATGTGAAAAACCTGATTACTACAGTGTGAACTCCTTCCTTGACATTTCTATTTGTCAGACTTTAACCTGAAAGTGTATTTATGTGTATGTATTTTCTCAAGCAAACTACTCAGTAGCATTTCCATTTTTTCATTTTTCTTTTGTCTGTGTCCCATTTTGTTTGGTTTTTAGCAGCAATGTACTAAACTCTTTTAAAATAGTTGTTTTTGCAGTAACATTATCATTAGCCATCTGAAACCCACAAATATATAGAGTTCTCCTGGGCCAAAAAGGGCTTCAAAACTAATTAGTAACTAATCAGCTCTCCTCCAGGAGAAAAAAAAATGGCTTTTCACTTTAGTCTTATAAAAATATGCAAACTCCCTCACGCAGGGAAAACCTTTCCTAAATGTTCTCTGCCTTTATTACCACAGCAGTTTCCATCTTTTGTTTCAAAATGGTTTTTGAACTGACTCTTTCAGGATGTTTTCAAAAATTTTCCTGACCCTTAGCTGGATGTCTCTGAACCATGAAGAAAGTTTTCAATGGAAAAGTTGTGATAACTGAGAAATATGATTGTACTGGAGCGATGAAAGCAGAAAGAAAAAGAATGAAACCTAATGGATTTTAGGTACTGAACATTATTCCACAATACCCTTTAGTCAAAACCAGCTATTTTGGATTAATGATGTTCTTAAATTTTCCTGTACAACACAGTCAGTCTCTGTTTAACATTGCTGAACTGTAAAACAGCTATTTCACAAAATCCATTTTCTTCTGACAACTTCATTCCTCTCTGTCCTGTTCTTTTTTTTTTTTTTTTTT